>CAOJBJ011958358.1:0-10921 GCA_948291685.1 Euphorbia celastroides | reverse complement strand
CTCTTCTCGGCCTCTGGGGCCTCACATTGCTCAAAGTTTCTATCTTTTCTCGTATGTTCTTCATTTGTTCAAAGTGGTCTCAGTTTTTGACTAATTTCATAGCCCAGTTATCAAGCTCCTCTCTCTGTCATTTGTGTAACTCGAGCCATTGTGATTCACGGGTGTATAATTTGTAAAGTTTGTATTTTTAACTATTTTAGGCTTTTTTTTAATTAAAGTGACTCGTATCCAATGATGTGTAGTTTAATGGTTTCCACCGCTGATTCTGGGGCGGTGATTGGTGGGTTTCTTCTCATTTAGATCCCCAATTTGTTACAAGAGCATACCACCGTCTGAGTCCACAGAAATCCTGTATATATCAAATGATTCTGCAGATCCAAGTGTGATTTTGAAGAAATCATCATTCCCCATCCAAGTTTAGTACTAAATGTCTCTAGCTTGGAGGGCTTGAACATGGATTTCTTCAAAGTTAAGAAGTTTAGGAAACCCCAGAAACCAGACACAGAGAAAGATTTAGAAGACAAGCCAGATTCAAAGGTAGAGCAACCGAATACCGAGAATGACAGTGACAAGTCTGGTAATGCAGAAGCTGGACCTGAAGCTGAAGATGATGATGATGATGATGATTTCATAACAAATGAGGTGAAGAGAAGGCTGAAAGAACTGAGGAGGAACAAGTTTATGGTGTTGATTCCTGAAGAGGAGTCATGTCCTGAAGATGAAGAGGATGATGAAGTTGAAGGAGAGACTTGCTCTGATGAATGGAGGGAATATGAAGCAGGAAGGAAATTTTGGAGCTCTTTTGATGCTGTGTATGATAAGTATTGTGAGAGAATGTTGTTCTTTGACCGCATGATGATCCAGCAGCTTAAGGAAACTGGTAATCTTTGAACTTGTTTATGCATTTGAACATCATAATCAAGACATTTTCATGACTTGTGTTCAGGAAGAAAAATAGGTTCTTTGCTCTTTATGCATCAGTTGTGACATGTTACTAAGACAACTGCTGATTGAAAATGTTCAGTACTGCATTGCATCACATTCAAATTAGCTGATGTACTTGTATTTTTGTAATCTAAGTGGCGGTTTCTGCCTATTTGCTGTGCTGGTGGAGCTTTTTAGTATTCTACCTAAATCCTTATTCTGACAGCTGCCAGTTTTACTGATTCAGTTTTTTAACCTATACCGGTATACTAAATATGTAGATGGAGCAAACACATATTTGGCTATGGAAAGCAGTTATATCTAATGAAGTCTTTAAGGCCTTAGTTGAGTTTTTCTGTTTCTCCTCTGACTCCAGTATCTTGTGTTCTTGCCTGCAGATGAAAATTTATCGTGGTGTACGAGTATTTTGAACGATTTTAATTAAACTTTCTTCGATTATGTTATGCAGTGATTTTACAGTTGATATGTATCACATTACAGGCTGTCAAACTCCTTCAACTCCATCCCCAAGGTCTGCTTCAAAGAAACTTCCATCCCCCTTTCGATGCCTTTCTCTGAAAAAGATGGAAGAACCTATTGATGAAATCGAGCAACTGCAGCAGCCACAGAACGAGCCCTATAATGATCTTGAAACTGCTTATGTGGCCCAACTTTGCTTAACTTGGGAGGCACTTCACTGTCAGTACACTCAACTCACTCAAAAGATCATGCGCCAACCTGAAAGCACAACCTGTTACAACCACAGTGCTCAGCAGTTTCAGCAGTTCCAAGTGTTACTGCAAAGATTTATTGAGAATGAGCCCTTTCAGCAAGGTCTTAGAGCAGAGATTTATGCTCATTCTAGAAGCATTCTGCCCAAACTGCTACAAGTCCCCGATGGAAAAGGCATGTATAAGTATAATGTATAACATTGATTACATAGCCTGGTTTAAGTTGCTATTTTACTAATAAGATTTCTGACCCTTTTTAAAATCCTTGTTTTGCAGTTTCAAATGAAAATGGGATGGAAGAAATGGAGTCTGATTTATCAGTTCTTGCCCCCGATCTTCTCAGAGTTATGGAGAGCTCAATTCTCACCTTTCGCCTTTTCCTAAAGATGGATAAGAAAAAAACAAACGGTGTGCTGAACTTGTTTGGAAATCAGAATCACATGGCAACTCCTCTTCAATTGACTCAATCTTCACTTGACAAGGTAACTTGTTTCATGCTGATTCATACATTTTGCTTATTATAATGCTGTAATTTGGTAGATAAAAACTGGTTAATTCATGTAATGTACAGAAAAAGATGAAGCTGAAAGAGCTGTGTAAAAAGAGCAAAGGGTGGAAGAAGAAATCGTTGCCCCACAATTATGAGGATATTGAGCTGTTATTTGGCGTGATCGATGTGAAAATATTGTCAAGGGTTCTTTGGATGGTGAGGATCAGTAAAGAGCAGTTGATTTGGTGCGAAGAGAAGATGAAGAAGCTCGGTGTTTCAGCAGATGGAAAATTGCAAAGAGACCCTTCTCCTCTCCTGTTTCCATGCTAACGGTAGCATGGATGAAGTTTGTGTGGATCCATGGATAGTGTGAATTTTGCAGATGGGTACTGACACTATACATGGATCTGCAAAAAGGACTGAATGTAGTGCATAATTATATTAGTTTTTTGGATTAGGGGAGAGGGTTAGCAGAGGGATTAAGTGCAGGCTGTGTATGTGATATTACTTTTGTGTTATTGAAATGAAATTGGTGGCACCTTTTCATTCAATCTGGCTGACCATTTTGTTTAGAAGCCTTTTTTTCCAGTCAAAGTTGAGATCTTTGGCGGGTTATCGGCAAGATTCAATGATAATATTTGTGTTTTTGTAAGTCATTGAGTTTTGAAAGGTTTAGTGCTATGAATACCTCCTGAAGAAAGGTTTAGTGCTATGAAATGGAATAAGAAAACTTTCAATCCAATTTCCCCCAATTCAATTTACAAGTAAGAACAATGCAATTGTTTGTCTAGTTTTGGGTCAATGAATGTTTCATGTCTTGAAACAAACGATTGATTCATTATGGTCTACTTCAAATGTGTTTCCCAAAGGTATAACAAAAGAACATACCGTGAAATATTGATTGTTACTCAAAAGAAATGTAATGGTATATGGGTCATCATAAAAAAAATGGTATATGAGTCGCCAATCTTGTGATAATGCATCATGAAGTTGACAATTTTTTTTTTGAAATCCCTTTCTAAAATTATAAACGTTAAACATAATTCATTGAAGTTGACAAAGCGCTCACTTCAACCCTCCCACGTGTCACATTGTAATTGATTTGACTTTCAGATTGTGGCGGCACGTGACATTAAGGGATTAAAATAAACTTTTTTTTGTCAACTTCATCAAGCCAATGTGGTGAAAAAAGAAACGAGAGCAAATTTGATGATGTTCTTGTTTGTTTTTTTACCGGGTGAATAGTTCATCTGGGTTCCTGTTGAAGAGCTTCATATGTGTTTCGATGGAGCTGGCCAACAAAAATCTTCAATTTGACGTGATATGTCAGCGCTGCCTCAATTGAACTGTCTAAGAACTATTAACCTTTTTTTGCCTTCTCAAAGTCAAAGAGTGGACCTTTATGGACCGTCCGATAAATATCGACTACCTAATCCAACGGTACTTCATGGAGTGCAAAAAGGGTACACAAACTTTTTTCTTGGTTGTGTCCATTCTCGCATTGAAAGCTTGAAACTTTGAGAGCGAGGGATGGAAAATAGTCAAAACAAGAGCAAACTGGGTAAGCCATTGATAGGATTGATGTGTGGTTCATTGGTGTACTATCACTGTGCTTTTAGGAACGCCAGTTTTCTCTCTCTGGTCTCTGATGTTTTCATCGTCCTTCTCTCTTCTCTCGCCATTCTCGGTCTTCTCTTCCGCCAGATGAACATTTCGTACGTTTCTTTCTCCTTCTCAATGTACAAAATTCTGTCTTTGGATTTGACATTTTCAGTTATAGATTAACAATATGGTGAAAATATTCCAATTTGCAGGGTGCCAGTGGATCCCCTAGAGTGGCAGATCTCTCAAGAAACTGCAAACAACATGGTGGCGAGATTTGCCAATACAATAGGGGCGGCTGAATCTGTTTTGAGAGTTGCTGCTACTGGCCATGATAAGAGGCTCCTTTTCAAGGTTCCAAGCTTTTCCCTTTAATTCACTTTTTTTAGAAAGCTTGACATTGATGTATTAGTCTATTTGTTTCAAAATGACATTAAATTTGATGTTTTCTTCAGGTTGTCATTTGTCTTTATGTTCTATCAATGCTAGGACGACTGGTCTTGGGTTATACCGTTGCTTATGCTGGTGTGTGTTCTCTCCAAATAGGCACCTTCAATCTTTTCTCATAGTTTTTTGTGTTGGTTTAAACATTTGTTATCTCGTAAAATGTTTGCTTGATGCAGCTCTGTGCTTGTTTTGTTGTTACCTACTTGCTGAGAATTCACAATCAAGCAGCAATCCCATCAAATGGATCAAATTGGATAGCATGTAGCATTTAATTTTTGTATCTTTATTGGATCAAATTGATTGCTGCAGCCACTTGCAGTCTCTGTAAATATGACTTCTGTAATTTTATCCTTACTGTGGGAAATACATTTAATGAATATTTCATTGAAGCGACAGCTTGTCTCATTTACTTCGCTGCAATATCATCTGTAAAACCAAATAATCATATTTCTCCAACTTCACTACATTGCAATCAATGTGGTTAGACATTAAAAAATTTCTCAAATGTGCTGCTCCTCACCGCATTGAGACAGCATATCGGTTCATACAAAATTTTAAGCCCTGCAAATGGCTTCATTTAAGGTCAGGAATCAAAATTGGGATACATAATATAGAAGGCCTGAACCAGTGATACTACTGCAGCCATCAAAGAAGCCGTCTTTCTGCTAGTAGTACATCTTTCCAAGCTTCATAGAACATCCAAGTGATACCAGAGGACGGCATGACTTTTAAACAACTCGCCCCCCACCCTCTATAAAGTCCCATCAAACCCTCTTCCCTTATCACTTCTGAGAGCGCTGCTATCATGTTAGGGGGGCACTTGCCCTGCAATGCCCCGACCATTAATCGTTTCCTTGCAACCTCCAAAGGAAAGCTGATTGTGCTCGCTGTAAAACCTGTAATGTATACCATAAGATGATTAGATGACAAAATAATATTACTTTACAAGTGTTAGCCTTTAGGCCCTGTTCTCTTCACCTTCAATTTGGTCGTCACCTTCAATTTGGTTCGGTTAAGTTGAGTTCAGGTCACGTCCATTAATTTTAATTGAAAAAGTAATGTAAACAAATTAAGTTCAGTTAAGTTAAGTTCAGTTCAGGTTTTAAAAATTGAAGAGAACAGGGCCTTAGTAGGAAATGGAGGAGAAATGGTTTCAGGGATCCTGACCTGCGAGAGCTCCAACCAAGAGCATCTCTGGACGGTTTAATGACTTCTTTTTCTTTGATTTACAATAACTTTTCTTCATTGTGTCGTACATGAAATAGTAGCATGTACTGTATGGGAGCATGCCAATCAGTGTGGGGGAGAGACCGGAATAAAAGGCGCCTATCCCACCCTCAGTATATATCTTGCTTATTGCAATTCTTAAATTAGGGTACACGTTAGGACTCACTGTTAGTCGATCCTGCAAGGAATCATCAAATTGTATGATAAACTTATAAACAGATAAATCTCTATCTTTCTTTCATTTCTTAAAAAACCTCTAGCTCTGTAGGAGGCTGAATTTAAAGAAATTAACAGTTACTAATACTAAGGGCCTATTTGGGGCTACTTTCCCAAGCTGCTTTCCCTGAAAGCTCCATTTGATGCTTTCCCTGAAAGCTCAGATTATAGTTTTGGGGAAGCTGTTTTGGAAGTTCTCAACTTTTTGATATAAATGATCAATGCAAAATCAAAAAATGATGTTAATTAAAATTTTATGATACCAACTTTTAGGAACAACAGCTTTGACAGCAATGTCAAACAGACTCTAAATATGTTGGTAGACCGCTAGGCAACATGCTTGGAAAGAACGGATTCAGATTGAGAGATCTGAAAGACAATATTGTGAAATAAAAGAAGGTTGCTTTATGGAAGACAAACATATGAACTTATCCAGCTTCATTACTTTTGATTTTAAAGTTAATAACCATTGCTAAAAAATACCTTCAAAACTTCAAGGGGGTGGCATGCAAGTGTGCTAACAATTCCAGCAGCAGCACCACCAACAGCAGTTGGGGATAACCAGGAGAGTGAAAAGTTCAAGCTGACAGGACCGATGTTTACTTTCGCACCACCAGCTTCTTTCCACTTTTCTTGAGCTGAATTCATAGTACGTTGGACAAACTCAAATGTTCCAAGTTCAATTGCCTGGGTAGGGACTATACGGATCATATTAATTGCATTGCCGGTCCAAAGTCCTCGCCAACCCTGCTGCTCAACAACCTCAAGGAAACTACCAGAAATGTTCTTGGATCCAACACCAACCACCATTCTTGTTCTGCGTATAATTTTCAGAAACAAAACAATATGAATTAAACACTAAAATACAATGACGATATGCACCAAAAGATTCAAATGTCTATACATTATCGATTATTTGGATAACAGTATCAGAACATCATTTAATGATCAATGATTAAGTAAGCCTTTGGACTTCCTACATATTTTTTTGTGCATAATATTCCATCTTTAACAAGAACTTCAGGTTTTCACTCAAGACCCTAAGAATGAAGACTCTGAGAATCACACCAACACCTGTGATCCTGGTTTGAACTGTTAAACCTCCACAAGCTAGGAAAACTAAAATAAGAAAATGAATCAATAATACACCTCAATTCACCCCTGAAAGAAGTCTAAAAGAAATACAAAAAGGATAACTCATGACAAAGACCAACCTGATAGTCTCTAAGGGGGCAAGCACTGCCTTAGTCATTGCCCCAGCTAAAGCCCCACTGAGAAACTCACCAGCCTCTCTACTCCGAATCAAATTCTGAGATGCATAAACATTGTATAGCGTGTTAGCGACAAGCACCACACAAGATAAAAGAGTATCACCATACAATAAACTGATGGTACATAAAGCACATTATATACTGAAAACGATGGCTAGCACCACAAACAGAACAAACAAAAGCTAATGATTTACAAATGTCCAATGTCAATAAAGCAAAAACAGGAGGAAAGTGAATGAAAATAGCAATAAAAGAGAAGTGCAGCTTACTCTGAGATCGGGGAGCTGAAGCCGGAGATGAAAAGGGGGTGGATTACGGTGGTCTTTGGGGAGGACCATCGTAGTAACGCCGTAGACATCTCCGAAAACCTTAGCCGAGACTCCGAATTTCTTCTTCTGCGATTCCGTTTCAAAATCCATGATTATAAAATCAAGAGCAGTATATTCAGTCAGTCGATAAAGATCACTTTTTTAGAAACGAGAATCACAAAAGAAGCATTTTTTTTACGATTATCAGAGAGCAATGGCGAGAGAGGCAAAAGGGTTGATTTCAAAGAGAAGAAGAAGAGAGAAATAGACGTGCCTGGGATGGGAACTTTTTGGGCATTGGAGATATTTTAGGGTTTTGGATTTTCTTTTCTTTTCTTTGAGCTTTGAAGTGCTCAATTTGGGCGCTTTTTCTTATACTTCAATTTTTCTGTCAGCTCTGTAGTCTTCTGTTGCGCCACCGCTGGGTCCCATTACTTATGAATTTGTTTTGGAAAATTATTTGATTCTTATCAAATTTAAATATTTATTGAAGCAATACAATAATACATTGATTTTCCAAAATCCAGATATTACATTTTTTGATAAATAAAATTAATATAAAACTATAATTTGAAAAATATTAATTATTTAGATACATATGAGTGTTTTTTTTGTATTATAATAATAAATAGAAAATCTTTTAAAAAGAAGCTATTTTGTATATAGTTATGTGCATATTATCTAAAGAGACTTCAATTTCATCCATTGAAAACAGTTTATTCTGTTTATCTAGATTAAAAGTAAGTGGGATCGGATTAATGAATATATTTAAGGAATCAATTCATGTTTTGCTACTAGATATAGAGAAGTTTTATATTAGTTCCAGATTCATTTTAAAAAAATATCTAAAGAATCTTATACTAAATTGACCTAAAAGTGGTATAAAACCCCTCTACCTTTACATATGTCAATGGTATATACTTCATTCTAGAAAGTGCTTTACTTTGCCTAATTTGTTAATTCATTGTCATTTTCTCATCTAATTGCTCACTTTTCCAGAGAGATCAATTGACAATAACAATACTTTGTTTTGGACATCATCGAACTTCCAAATGTCACCAATTAATTAACTTAAAGGGGACCATTTCAACCAATATAAAGAGCTGAAGACAATGACAATTGTTTTTCACATTTCTTCCTTAAAAATAAACTATCATCTAGTGGCTCTTAATTTTTCAAACCAATTTATCTATGAGCCAATCTAAGCCTCGTTTATATAAATAATTTTATTTATACAACACCAACTTACTTTTCACTTTTAAATATTTATCATTATTAACTTATTTTGGGGCTATCAATTAGGACTGTGCATTCGGTTGGACCGAACCGAACTGAATTGGTTCAACCGAATTACCGAATTTCAATTATTTTTTGTACTGAACCGAATCGAAAATTGAATTTTAATAACCGAACCGAATCAGTATGAAAACCGAATTATTGCTATGTTCGGTTTGGTATTTCGGTTCGGTTCGGTCCATTAGAATATGTCAATATATCCTTAACTAAACCGAACCAAAAACAAAATTTCAATTAAAAAATTTACTGAACCGAACTAATATGAAAACCGAAACGAATTACATATTTCGGTTCGATAATTCGGTTTGAACTGAATTATGCACACCCCTACTATCAATCCATGATTGGGCCGGCCTCAAAAAGATAATTGGGCCGAAACGTGGGCTAAATTGCACCCATGAACTGAATTGCAATACGCCGTCGTATTACAATTACCCTCATCGTGGTTGGCGCTATGGGTTTGATTTTTTTCCCTCTCCATCGCCATTAGAGCTCGATATCACAGCAGCAGATTAGCGAAAACGGCAATCCCAAGTATTGCATTTTGATTCCCTCCAAAGTAATTTCCTTTATACTCTCTTTGCATATTTGCAGTAGCGGACTTGAAGCCCTAGAAAATCACTGAACATCTAGGTATTCTTTTTTTTAGAAGACGGAATGGTGAAAATTGCGACCAGGGGAGCGTTGTTGGATAGATGGAGAGCCATCGAAGAGGACGAAGAACAGAATGAAGACGACGATCCCTCGAAGCTACAACGCCTTCATCGCCGGAAAGAAGAATGGTATCAGTTTTTCTCCGAATTAAACTTTTGAATTAACATGTGCAGTTGATAGTATTTCATATATCTTGATTATGTATTGATTTTTTGTTGGTTCGTTTTTCCGTATTAGGTTTGCAGATACATTTAACTTTTTGATCAGTTTACCTGAAGAAAACCACATATGGTGTGGCTTTTGGGATTTGATGGGCCCTTTGTTGGAGACTTTTTACAACTATTTCAAAGATGAACGCTCTGATTCTCCTCTCAGACTTCTTTGGAAGAGGATTTCTGGGGAAATGAGGCATTGTGTCCAATGCATATCTCAGCACCATCAGGCCCAAGAAATGTACAGTTCAGAGTATGAGTTCAGTTCCATTGGTCCCCTTCTTCATGTCTTGCAATGCCTGGATGAGGAAAGGGTGACTCAGCACTTGCAAGAGATGAACTTTACACTTAAGAACCAACAGTATGATCCCCTAAGGGATAATGCTGATGTCGTTAGTCTTATGTATGAGGTATATTCTTCATAATTAGTCATTTGCATCCTTCCTTTCAGTTTTGCTAGTGATTGTTTTCTGTTCTAAATGACAAAGCATCCGACTTCTGATCAATGGCGCTGTGTGGCCAACTTGCTTGCCTTTGGATTTTGATGACATAATGTTCTTGAGCTTGTTTGCAAAGAAAGATTGAATGATGATAATATTTTACGATTGAGGTCCGGTAGAAAAAAAGTAACCTTAATGTAATTTTTCATTCTTCATTGCATTTCTACTATCGAAAACTTTAAAATGCCTAAACTTATTATGGGTTTTGGAGGAAATGGCAAAATTTTTCTCATTGAATATTCATCAAAACTTATCTTTCGCGTCTCTTTTCACATGTCCCATTTTTATTCAGCCTGGGTGTCTTTTATGATTGGCTATAAGCTTGCCTTTGTAGCATTGAAAAACTTTTTGCAATGTTTTGCATGCTCATGTTTTCTTGCTTGGTGCTGCTTATATTAAAGACGGTTCAAATTTAAATTATTTGCATGTGGTTGTGAATACTTTGACCCGATTTCATGGCGAAATGACTTTTCTTTTGTTTTGAATGACAGGTTTTAATGTTTCCTGTCCTTCTGGATGACCAATCCCTATCCACTGAGTTTGAATTATTTATTGGAGCAGTCGATAGTGTGCATGAGCTGGCATTGGCTAGTCAGCAGCAATTTCCGGTACATAGTTAGTTTTTGCACTTGCACAAACAAATTATTTGGCAGATTATGTCTTTGAAACACTTATGTTTCTTCCTTGGCTTGTGTGCCCTTACAGTTTCTGTCTGATTTTCAGGGTGTTTATGCATTACTTTTTTTCGGAAGAAGGGTGCGAACTGTTGGTCGACGTTTAGCTCGATCTATGGACAAATTGAGGTACTATTGCCTAGTATGTAGTAGATTTCATAACAATTCTCGAGGTATAATATACATTTATGCACATAACGGAAGATAACTGATCTCTTTTGACAATGTTGTGAACTTGTTTTGAGGAATTATATTTTGAAGTAACTTTGTGTTAGTTTGAGCATTATTGTGATTCATCTTAGAGTCCATCATAAATTTGTAAAATCTATCATTTTTAGAAAAAGATATGAATCCATCGCAAGTACATTT
>CAOJBJ011958237.1:0-18909 GCA_948291685.1 Euphorbia celastroides | reverse complement strand
TGGTGAAGGTGATTGCTTGGTATGACAATGAGTGGGGGTACTCTCAGAGGGTTGTTGATTTGGCTGACATTGTTGCCAACCAGTGGAAGTAGAGGCTTATGGTGGTGTTGTAACAGTCCATAAATTATTCATAACACTGTTCTTGTCTTTGTTTGTTTGTGTTATTTGTAATTTATGGATTGTTGGACTTAATGATTTTGTATTATCATCTAAAGGATTGTTACTACCATTTGTGTTATGCAATAAGCGATGAGAAATGTGATAATCGACTCGTTCTTATTATCATATATTTTAGAGGATTCACATTCAGCCTATTATCGAAATTAACACAATTCATTTAGTTACTAATGAACTAATAACAAACGATAGAACATTACAAATCTCTAAAAAATGAATCTACTTTACCAGAGTTAATATTACTAAACAATCTGCGACGAGCACTAGAAATAAAGCCAATGGATAAGAAATGCTAATTTGAGAATTAAGATGAGACTTGACGGCTTGAGCTTCCATTTAACAACTATTTGATGAGACAAACTTGAATCCTTAACTTGATTCATTTTTTATTATCTATTTATTATTGTATTAAAACATAAGCCTTGAATTGAATAGATATAAGTTTGGGCACTAACCAATACTTTTCTTTTAATTAATTCAACACCAGACCATGTTTGAGTTACAAAATAGTTAGGGCTGTAAACCAACTCAACCGAGCCGAGCACTACCGACTTTGAGTCGAGCTTCCTACAACCTGAAGCTTGTCAATAAGAGCCAAGTCGAACTTGAGTCAATTGTGAACTGAACTTTTTTCGAGCTTAACCGAACTTTATTCGAACGAGCTTACTCAAATTTTATCGAGCTTCATATTCTATTTAATTTAAATGTGAAGTTAGGTTTTAATCTCGACTTGATTACAAATTATAATTTAATCTTACAAATTAAAGTGTTATATATTTTTTAAATTTTATAAATACTTTAACATTGGATTATATACATTTATGTACATTTATTTTTATTTTTTATTAAGTAAAATATCATATTTAAATTATTTTATATATAATATATAGATATGGTAAATAAACAAAAATATAAAAACACGTTTATGAGTTCATTAACGAACTTTTTATCGAGCTTCCTAACGAACAATTTGCAAGCCCTTTATCGATTTTGTTTTTGAGCATTCGAGTTCGAACACATATTGTTCAAGCTATGTTCGTTTATGTGACGAATTAAAAATTTTATTCACAAACATACTTATCTACCAACAAATCGGACTGAAACAAATTTTTTCGAGAGCCGAGTATCGAATAACTCGCGATATTTGTTATGAAACCTGAAACGGAATCAATAAAAACGGGTTGTTGGGCCAACCCGTTTTGTGGATGAATACCCAGAAGCCATATCCCAAACACAAAGCCACAAAAACGGCAGCAGAGTCAGCAACTCCCCTTCGCCAATGGCGGCAACTGCTGCAAGAACCATCCTTTACTCTTCCCAATCCCATTTCAAGCTCTTCTCTTTCCCTTTCTCGCTTTCCCACTCAACCAATTTAAACCCAATTCTCAGAAAAAATCCCAATTTCTTCTCTTCTCTTCCTCCGCTCAAATGCCTGCATTCCGCCGCCACACAGCACCAATCCTCCGCCGCACAGACCCAAAATTCAGCTCGCCGGAAAAACGTGGTTGACGTTTTGGAGGAAAGGGGCTTGCTTGAATCCATCACCAGCGAAAACCTCAGGTCAGCTTCCTCGATTTCCGATTCTCCTCTCAAAGTTTACTGCGGTTTTGATCCAACCGCCGAGAGCTTACATTTGGGTAATCTCCTCGGCATTATTGTGCTTTCTTGGTTCCAGAAGTGCGGCCACAAGGCCGTCGCTTTGATTGGCGGCGCCACCGCCAGAATCGGCGACCCATCTGGGAAAAGCGCTGAAAGACCCGAGCTTGATGTTGATACATTAGAGAAGAATACTAACGGAATTACTGAAACCCTAACGAGAATTTTCAATTCGAATATGAATTTGAACAACCCAATTGTTGTTATGAACAATTATGACTGGTGGGAAGATGTTAGGTTGCTCGATTTTTTGAAACAAGTTGGTAGATATGCTAGAGTAGGTACAATGGTGGCTAAAGAGAGTGTGAAAAAGAGGCTTGAATCTGAACAAGGAATGAGTTACACTGAATTCACTTACCAGCTCCTTCAAGGCTATGATTTTGTGCATCTTTTTCGAGACGAGGGTGTTAACGTTCAGATTGGGGGAAGTGATCAATGGGGCAATATAACTGCTGGAACTGAACTTATCAGAAAAATTTTGCAACCAGAAGAAAGAACCGAGGCTTATGGTTTAACTTTCCCTCTGCTATTGAAGAGTGATGGCAGCAAATTCGGGAAATCAGAGGATGGCGCCATTTGGCTCTCGCCATTACTCTTGTCTCCCTACAAGTTTTACCAGTACTTCTTCTCGGTTCCTGATACTGATGTTATTCGGTTCTTAAAGATACTAACTTTCTTGGATTTAAAGGAGATTGAAGAACTGGAAATGGGAATGAAAAGCCCTGGCTATGTGCCCAATACAGCTCAGCGTCGGCTCGCTGAAGAAGTGACCCGATTTGTTCATGGTGAAGATGGGTTGGCTGAGGCGCTTAAGGCAACTGAGGCTTTGAGACCGGGAGCTGAGACTAAATTGGACTGGAAAACTATTGAAGGGATTGCAGAGGATGTTCCTTCATGTTCCTTAGCTTATGATGAGGTTATCAATCTTTCTCTTATTGATTTGTCGGTTTCTTCGGGGTTGCTAGAGAGTAAGTCTGCTGCTCGAAGGCTGTTGAAGCAAGGGGGCCTTTACTTGAACAATAGTAGAGTTGATGGGGAAGGTAAGAGGATTGAGGACGGAGATATTGTTGATGGGAAAGTTCTGCTTTTATCTGCTGGCAAGAAGAACAAGGTTGTTGTACGTATTTCGTAATTGCTTTTCTCTTGTTTCACGGTATTGCACACTCCAGATTATTTGATTCATGCGATTTTCTCTATCTGGAGTTGAACATGATTACAATTGATTAGCATTTTTGCTGCATAATTTGTATTGTACTATTCTTGAATTTAAGAATAGCTTGAAACTGTAGAATACAATAAACATTATTTATCTATTTGTTTGGATAATTGCCAATATCTATATACCAATTTTTTGTGCTGCATTCTGTCTGTTTTCAGTTAGAATTGATGTTATGTTCAACAATGTTACTACCTGCATTTCAAATATTATTTTTCCTTTCCGGCTTTGGTTTTGTAGGAAACATTTTCGCTCTTGGAATTGGTTATTTTGGTTTCTGTATTTATGTGATGCAATCACAAAGAATTGAGTGTTTAGCTTTTAGATATTGCATCAAAGCATTTTGAGATCCTTGAATTATGTTGGTATTTTATGTGCTTCAAAGTTTCTGTAAAAGCTATTGCTTGATCCTCGATTTGGCCCGATTCCGTCACGATCCGAACCATAACAATACTAGTAGCTTCATCTATGCCATATCATTGCATACGTTAGAAATTGTATGCTCCAGTTGTAAAGTCACATTATCATATTATGTCCCATAATAGTAACTTTTTGACTTTAAAAAACTAATTTGGCCTTGTTTCACGGCCAAATTGATATTTAATCTTGTAATAATGCCACTCATGTCTAAAAGTCTTACTTTTAAACTACCTCTGGCAAAATTTCCAATTCATATTTTAGACCAACCCCTGAATCTAGAGCCACTTGTCGTTTATCATCGTTGAATCTGGCAGGAAAAGCCATGACTTTTTTTTTTCTTGATATGTTGGCCAGGCCTTTTCTGGTGTTGCTATATCTGTTGACTTTCAAATTGAGCAGAATATAAGTTTCTCTCTGTAATGTATGCACATGAGATAACAGAACAGGAGCTTTAATACATTAGTTCACATGGATTCCACATGATTCTTTTCAGTTTCTGTCTAATTTTTCAATATGCTTCCCAAAGTTAGACAACAAGCCATTTTACGTGGTTCTTAAGGCAATATTTTTTTAGACTAAACTGAATTTATTGTAAGTTAATAAATACAATAATCTGAAATTGAACATAAGCCTTTGAAATCACACTGTTTTGAACTTTGGACTTCTATGCAATACTTTCTTATTCATTTTTATGATCAATTTACAGGTTTTCGTATTGATATGTCGGTGTATTTAGCAAAATTTGAACGTCAACCTCTCTACAAATTCGTGTTTATTTGCAAATCCAATTGATGTGAATGTGTGTGCTTCCAGCTGGTGATGATAGAGCTTTTTTTTTCTTTTTTTCCTTTAATGATGAAAGCTTTTTCTTTAAAAATAAAAATTATTGATAACGTGTCCAATAAAATAATCTGACATCATGATAACATTAAAACTAGAATGATTTCAATCTCAACTTAGACCACCAAAGACCAGCCTTGATGTTGTAATAAAATTGCAGTGAAAACAAGAAAAAATCATATAATTTGCAGGAACTCTGCTGTAACAAACAATGAGAGAACGAATAAACCAAACTAATACTACACAAATAAATCACAAATACTCAATCAATTTCAATACAATCTATACCAACACAATATAACCAGAATCGCTCTACCGAGACAGTAGCTCGAGATATTTAAATGTCACGATCGCGCCTGCATTCAACAGGAATAGTTGGAAAGCGAGCACGATCAGTGCAGTAGTTGTAAATAGTCCACTTCATTCGAACCCATTTGAGTCTCCGGTACTGATAAGCATCGAGATCCTGGTACTCCTTCTGGTCCCACCATCTTTTCCCTTGACTCTGGCAGAATTTGGCATTCACCGAGGCCTGGCAACCATCAATATGAAACCCCTTATAAGAGGCGACAAATGGCGCCTTGGACCAGTCTGTTTTCTCCAGCCCCCCTCGGGTTGCCCAGTCATCTGCATTCCACAGGCTCGAGTACAGCTTCATTGGCTGGTCAAATGGGAATCTGACACCTAAATCCTTGCTGTTTTTGAACACCCGAATCGGGATGTTGTCAACAAAGAACACAATCTGGTACATGTTCCAGAGGATGGAGTAGGTGTGGTAGGCTTTGGTTGGGTCAAACCAGAGATAAATTCTCTGTTCTCGGTTTCCTTTCCCTCCGGTGAAGACATTTGTCTGCAAGATGTACGGCTGGCCTGTTCTGTTCCCCAGAAACTCGAAGTCGATTTCATCGTGCTCGTTGTTATTAGACGATAGCTGCATTAACACATCGAATGATTACAACATTTCATTGAAAACTGAAATTAACCCTTTTGATTGAAAAGTTGTGGGGCTTACATAGAAAGCAGTTACAGTTCCAGCAGAATCCCCTCCAACCAACTTAATGTGCATGCTAAAATGGCCAAACAAGTAGGATCCTTTGGACTGAAAGCCGGTACCTTTAAACACAAAAGAGACATCAGAAACTCAAACAAAATCACCCTTTTGAAAAACAGTTGATATTCTGAAATGGGTAGTGATTAAAAGAGTAAATACCTGTGTATTTGTCGAGTATGAGCTGAATCTCGGAACCGCCATTGAAGTACTTGATATGATCAAAAGCCCAAGTGGGGACATAGTTGCGGCCAAAGGGAACATCAATGGCTTTCTTTGGTGCTGCTGCTCTGCTTCCAATGGCCAAAATTAGAAAGGCTAGGGACATAGTCCACACTAAATTGCCCATCTTTGTTGTTCTGTCTCTTTGAACAAAGCCAACAAGCTTCAGATGATTTTCATTCATTATAGGCACTACCTATTTATAGGCCCCAAAAAGGAGATAAAGGGTAGTTTTGTAATAACATAATTATGAATGTAGAATTATTTGTTAGCCCAACTTAGCATTGTTAGGATTGCACGCGCATTGCCAATACTAAAATTGTTTTGCTTGTTGTGAGAAAAACTGAACATTGACTTCAACATATAATATAATCATGCGGTGCACAAAGCATCTCATACTTATGTATAATTTGGAAAAGGTTTATATCGAGTGACATTACTTATGGTATAGCGTACGTGTTGATGACTAACTACAGGATTTAGTATACCGAAATAATAAAAAAATGTGAATTGACTATGAAACCCGATAGTTGGTTTGGAAAATCCCCTATAATTTTAAGGAGATGTGTCATTCATTTTCGTGCCTTAAAAATAGCCGATAAAAAGAAAGAGATAAAATGATCGTGCTTTATTTCAGTTGAGGTTATCTGTATTTAAACTTCATCTCTAATTGCATCAAACTGCACATGTAAGTATTAGTGAACTGTTAATTGAATTAAATTGAATGACAATCAATTATATAATGTTAATATCAATATGCTTCTGCAAAAAATATGGCATGTGCGGAGGTATTCGGATGAAGGTTACATGTGCATTATCCAAGATGATTAGGCCGTTGATACTTAACGTCGTAATTACAAAATTATTGTTATTCCTAGATATACGAGTCATCCATAACACCAATCCTTTTTTCAGCGGTTCACATATTTTTCTTTTAGCTCATTGGACATTTTTTCCAACCATATTTGATCCAGTTCTAAGAACTGAACCCAGTTATAGTGGTATGAAGAGTGAGTTTTCTGGTGGAAATTTTCTGCACTCATAAAGTTTAAACTGAAAGCTCACGTAAGCTATAGTAAAATATTATGTGATGATTTTGTCTCCAAAACAGGTTTCAAATCACCGAGCTCTTCAGCTACGGCCGTCGTCTTCCACCTACAAACATAAGAGTTAGGACGGGGGTGCCTTTTGGAGGACTCTCCGATGCCTAATTCAGTAATGAGTTTTAAAGAATCAAAGTGGCAGCATTTAGGCTAGGGTTTTTGAATTGCATACCTTATTACCTTAGGCTCTTGAAATTTATAGGCATTGTAACCGACCTTACCAAGGAAGTCCGATCTTAAGTAGGATTCATCCTCCAAGGCATCCCGATTAATTAGGAATTTGTTCCTTAATAAGATTCATTGATGCACTTTCCTTATCGAATAAGGAAAGTTGGATCCTTTATGGATTAGGAGTCTATGCTGCCCAAACAACAAACTTTCTTTATATTCGTAATTCCGGCTCAACGGACTAGGAAGCCATGAGCCGGTTATGGAGTTGATATGGCTTATAGTCATTAAATAGCACCACTCGACACACCCCCTAAACCATGCTTAGCTAGGTTGAGGCGGTCCTTTGACCGCCTAGATCAAAGATTAATATTTTGCTGATAATACTATCATTATGCTTCATTGTAGTGGTCTGATGAGTGAGTTTCTTAGTGAAAAATTTCTACATCACAAAACTCGAACTAAAAACCTCATTTAAATGATAATCAGGTATTTACTAATAAAATTAGGAGGTGTTTCTCAAAGCTTATAAGTACTTTATAAACACTTTTTAATTTATAAGTAATCTAATTCTACTAGTAAATACCTGATTATAGCTTATTTGTGGCTTATGACACAAACTATGGTTATAAGTAAATATTAGTGTATTGCATCTTCACATAATTATAAAATGGACAAATTGGCAGCAGTGGTTTATTGGACCATCGTAAAATGTGTAAAATTTGAAAATGAACCGTTAAAGAGTTTGGTGAAGAAGCAGATAATGGTTTGGATAATATGGGAGCAGAGGCACATGTAATGAGCGAATGCCAGTTCAGGTCAGGTCAGTGCATTGATGAGAATGGGAAGGATACAAATTAAATTTGCAAACATTCTGGAATCAAGTGGAATTTCAAAGAAATGTTGTTCTCTTATAAGGTAATTTATGAAATATCTATCTAATACATATAAGAGTTATTATATGATTTGTTAGTTATTCGAAAATGGAAAAACGTTCACTTGAACGATATATTTAATTATGGAGTTATAATAAACATAACACAAATTTGTACACATTTCAATGTTAAAGTAGTATATTTTGGGATTATAACACAAGATCATCGAAATACCTTAATTGTAAAAAAGATATCTAACAATTTTTAAATATTAGTTGTTACAAAATAGTGGAATAGAAATTATTTCATTTTGCCACTGATTCCATAAAATTTGAAATGTGAATCTTTATTTAGATAACTATCATATTAACTGAAATAATATTACATTATATTTCTGATCATTTCAATTAATTATACCTGAATAATAATGTTAATATATTTATATTTATATTTATATAGTTGGCTACATGACATATTATTAATTATTATTGGTGCATGTCTCATGAATAATCAACTTCACTTGTCATCATCTTCTATTATTGCATTCCGATTCTCTGCACTTTCTGCCAACATGGCCGAATCCTTGTTTCTGTCACTTTTTCATATCGTCCCATAACTACTTTGTCTTGATGCAAAGTATTTCAAACTAATTTTCTTTGTAATTGTATGAGAATTTTAGTTTCAATACCCTTTGGATAAGCATACGTCCGCATCTGGGGTAAAAAAATGTGGAGTAAGTACTCATCTTTTTCTCGCAATCAGCATTCGATTTCATAGATGCAAATTGATTCAATTGATTTTCATTATAATATGTTTTCCTTTAATTAAGAAACTACTTCGGTTGAAACAATTCAGTTCAGTTCGATTCAGTACTATAAAACTAAATACTCTCCCTTAATTCTCACCAGGTTTCCCAAAATTTTACAGTAACTACATTTAAATCCAATTCGATTATGTATTCACAACCATAGAATTAGAACTTACTATTATTAAGACAAACCCATTTATTTGATTGGTTGTTTGAAAACAAAGAAACCAGCTAGGTATTATTTTAATCAATCTGTAATGAAGAAATTAATATTATATATCTCAATAATTAGAAAGTTGTGATTTGTTAAAACAGCATACAAAATCTGAATTATTTCCAACTTAATCATCATTTGAAGCAAAGCATTCTGCCAGCCAATTGGCCCAATTCCAAATCTATTTTTTACATGTATTTGCAGCTTGGACAATCTCAGTTTCATATAAATATATTTATACTGTCTGCATCTTGAGATATAGCAATATATAATCAAATAATTAAATGATACATATTTATTTGAATATTAAAATAATTTTTTTTCTTTTGAATTTTTTTTTTAATGTTGTGAGATAAAGTTAAAAAGAAGTAAAGGTGAAGACTATCTTGACTTTGTTTTTTTTCAAAATTAATCTTATTTTATCATTTGTAACCATTAGATTATTAAAATGAAATTTAATTCAATGATGATGGTGATAAAGTAAGAAATAAACAAAGTCACTATAGAATATACAGAAGTAAATTATGTAATACTATACTAAATTGTTTTGTGTCAAATAATCATTTGTATATATTATTTTGTTGATTTTTTTCCCTTAAAATGTTAAGTATTACCGATAGTAATATGCATATGAAATAAAATGATTAATATGCTCTACAAATTCAGTCAGCCCGTTCCTACATTCTCTGGGGTATATGGATGAGATAGAAATTGGGGTCCTATTGATGAGTACAACACATTATATTATCACAATTTCGAACAAGGCTCCCATGCAAGCAAGATAAGGGGGTCGATTGTGAGCAACCTTGCCCCTGTGGTGATATAGAGGTTGCTTCTAATCGATCCAAAAGTAGATGTGCAATATCTATCCGTAACTTCACAATAAAAGAAGTTTGGATAGTTTGATGAGCCATTTTACTTTAGTCCATTATATTTCAAAGTCAAATAATTGCTAATCTTTGGTCTCACAACTTTGGACTAGCCCTATTGATGAGTAAAATTAAAAAAAAACATACATGATATTGAACTTCTATTGCAATATTTAATAAGAGATCAAACAAAAAAATAGTAATTGTAATACGGGAAAATCATTATGAAATTTGGATAACAATAGTAATAGTAATTAAGGAAGATTATTTCCCTTAATTTTCTATTTTCAATTTCGAATGTTTAATAGAATGAAGAAAAATTGAAGAAAAAGAAACAATAAAAGAAAATGGAAATTGGACCAGTTAACGAGATAAAATTTTTATTCAATAAACACTTTTTATTAAATTAATAATTCAGACAAAACCAACACACATTTTTAAGTAATGATAACCTCAAAACTCCGAACTGGGTTTCCTTCGACTATGAGCTTGATCTGTAAAACAAATGTGGTTAGAGCGACTTGCCGTTGTTACGGCGAAGCCCCTCCGATGCTTAAGTTAGTTGGGGTATTGAAAGTGAATGTAAAATGATGAGATTGTGGAGAGTTAACGTACCTCATTGGGTTTGTTCCGTCTCTATTTAAGGAGAGGGGGAGGAAAGGTAACGGTCATTCAATAATGACGGGGGTTTCGGCCTCTACATTGATGGACGGTTAATAACGGCTTCATCATGTTGAGTGGACCACGTCCGTATCTGAATGTTGTAACTGTTCTTCCCATTACTCCCAGAATTGACTGAGTTGATGAAACCCTCACATGGGCTTATTTTACTGGGTCTTGGACCGTATAATTTATTCTGATGATATCAACTAACTAGTCTCTTTTTTTATTAAAAAACTAGCTATTCTTCTTAAATTAATAGTTTTTATTTTTAATGCTTTTTATAAAAGAAAGATTTGACTAATTTAAACTCTGATTTAGTAAAAATAGTTTAAAAGTTATTGAAAATGTTGGGCCCCTGGCCGTTGCCCCTATTGCCCCTGAATTTAGTACACTGTTATTAAATGACTCTACATGGCTTCGTCGATAAAGCATATGATGTTTTTGGAAGAAACAAAGCGTATGATTCAATTTCTCTACAATGTTTAAAAGTCTTATCTTTTTCATATATTATAATAATTAGGTCGAATGTTTACTTTGATACTCTAATTTGGTCAAAAAATTCGTTTCAATACCCAAATTATTAAAGTGTCCTCGTAGGTACCTCAACTTTCAAAAGGTGTATCATTTTACTATCTCAGTACCACGTGTCAACTTGTGGTTGTGAAAGGTTGACTTCTTTTAAAAGTCAAACTCATAAAATGTTGACACATGACACTGAAATAGTAAAATGGTTCACTTTTTTAAAGTTGAGAAACCTACGAGGTCATTTTCTGAAAGTTAGAGTACTTACGGTGACACTTTAATAGTTTGAGTACCGGAACAAATTTTTTGATCAAATTAAAGTACCAAAATGAGCATTCAAACATAATAATTACTGCTCAAAACTTGACACGTTATGTTTAAACGATCATTTAACTGCAAGTTGAGAGATTATTGGGGACCTTATATAAAATCATATGAACAATTAGTAAACTAGACAATAGCAGAAGACAAACTATGTATTAAACCATCCAGTTTAGAAGGTTTAAAACAAAAGTTAGCCAAAATAACCATTTCGGTGACCCGTGCTCATCACTCTCACGTCGGGTTGCCATATAAATGTATCTTTTTGATAATAAAATGTATTGGAGGAGGCTGTTTGAACGTATTCAAAATAGTTTATTGCTTTTGTGAACTTTTAAAAGTGTGTATCTTTGCCTCCATTGTATCAGCTTATCTTATCCAAATTCATAAAATGTTTCGATTTGTCACTTAATTGCCACATTGACTGTTTTGAAAGTCTAGAAAGACAAGAGTATTAGAGGTCAATTATGCGTGCATTGAATACAAAATAAAAAGACTTAATACATACTTAGTCCCCTAAACTTGACATGTTTTATTTTTTGTTCTCTAAACTATTGTTTTGTCCCGCCAACCTCCCAAATTTGGCAAAAGTGTACCCAACAGCGTCCTCATGCTGATGTGGCAACATGTGGACGCGTTGACTTTTCAACATAAAATTGCTGTCACGTCAGCATGAAGGGGCTGTTGGGTATATTTTTTACCAAGTTTAGGGGGTTAGCGGGTTTTTTTGACAAGTCAAAACAGTTGACGGGATAAAACAAGAATTTAAAAGACAAAAAATAAATCGTGATAAATTTAGAAGAGTGAATATGTATTAGCTCAAACAATAATGAAAAAGAGAGGACAAATGGAGTGGCCAATTGGGCAGGAAACAACGGCCGAGTTAACAGCTTAGCATGTGATTGTTGCATAGTCCACCAAGTGCAGTGCATGTGCTTTGCTTACGAAACCCGAACCTCCAGAGCGAATCCTGCAATAATCCTACCCTATTTATAAATGCACTTTTATATTTTTAATTCAATTTCTTTTCTATTATTTGTATCTCTATATCATTAATTAGTTTTAATGTCTATTTGTCGTCATTTTCTCTAAATACTGCTGTACGGTTACTAAAATAATCAAAGAGACGTAATTCAGTTGGTACACTTTTCAATATTTAAGTGAGGGGTTTTAGGTTCGAAATTTAGCATTTTCAAGTATTATTACTAAAATAATTTTAACTTTCTTTTAACATCAATGCGATAGGTTAGAAGATAAAATTGCCAATCCCAACTCTTGAAGTACACTAAAGAATTTAGGGGACAAAGAGGAGTCTTTATAACCTTGTCTGCAATATTAATGGAGTTCGTCTAAGTGGTAAGTGAATCGGTATCACTTAAGTAAGGTTTCGAGTTTGAGTCTCGTGAATGTAAAAAATTTCATTGAGAGACTCATCCAACATAGCCAGGTTTGCAATCCCGATCAGATCTGCATGTAGTCGGAGCAAAGTTCTGGTGAACCACATGAACAACAAAAAAGAATTTTGTTTGCAACACAAGTTAAATAAGCGGAAAAAAATTCGAGTTCAACTTATACTAAGAGCCTGTTTGGCATTGCTTTTCCAGTCTGCTTTCTTAGAAAGCTCCATTTTGAAATTTTTCCTAAAAGCAGCTAATTATAGTTTTGGGAAGACAGTTTCGGCAATTCTCAACTTATTAGTATGAATGACCAAAATGTGTTGTCCGAATCCAAAATACAAAGTTATATGAAAAGTTTATGAGACCAACTTTTATAGATAATAACTTTAACAACAATGTTAAATATGTACTAAATCTATTTATAGGGTTGAGGAACTTAAATTGTGATTACATTTTAAACAAAACTATTTCAAAATAAATAATTGTAACTTTGTAAGTAAAGAAGTCTTTATGTGTCATAACTCAAGACATTCGGGAAAACATTTCAAAATAATTTTATATAAGGGTTTTGCAATCGCCTCTTAATATTTTCACTGTCTTGAGTCTTTATTGTGATTACATCTCAAACAATGTATCTCAATAAAAATATTTATAAATATTAAAAAATATATTATTTTAGGTAGTATCAGTCTCAATTCAATAGAGTGAATTTAAACAATACCAAAATAGACAAAAGAAAGTCAAATTCAGCGGGATTTATAACCATATATGCAATACATATTGATCCACATTTTTTTTTCCTGTTTTTTGTTTTTGTGCTTTTTTATTTTTTTGTACTTGTCTTTTTTTCTTTCTTTTTATTTATTTTGTCTTTTTTTTTACCTTTTATGTTCTTTTATCTTTTTCTAACTGATATACCACGTGTATCAGTTTTTTGTTTTAATATACTTTGGTTAGTGTACCAAGTATACTATTCGCTTTTGGCCGGAATCTCATCGGACTCCGCCGCCAACACCATCGACACCGCCATTTTTTTCGACGCGTTTCCGACGATCCCCGTCGCTACCCCGATCTCACCGTTCTCGGCCCGGATCTCGCCGTCCAGATCTCGCTGGAAAAACTAAACTCCGCCAGATCCCGGTCTGTGAAACAAACTCGCCGGAAAATCAAAAATCAACATCAGAAAAAAAGAAGGTGGCGCGAGATCTGTAGTTGGCGACGGAGCTTCAGCGGCTGAAGCGACGAAATCTTGGCGAAAGCGACAGATCTGGTTGTTCCGGTGTCAAAAATGGTGAGCGACGGAGTAGAGTACGAGATCTGTGGTCGGTGACGGTGGAAAATGGTGGCGGCGATGGGAGGTGGACGACGGCGATGAAGGGAGGCAGAGCTGAGGAGGGCGTCAGCGACAACGGAAGGCGGGGCGGTGAAGCTCGCCGGAAAAAAAGAGATGGGAGAGGTGAGGTTTTTTTTTTGTTGTTTTGGTTTTTGAGTTAAAATGAATGAGCTTTTTAAGTCATTTCTTTGTTTTCCCAAAGTAGGGATAAGCAACCATATACTTCAAAAAATCCACTATATTTTACCTTGTGCCACACCCTAACTTTTTTATTATTTTTTACGCCACTTTGCAACACCTTTTTCACTAAAATCACTCATTTTCGATCACATAACCTTGTTCAATCCCATGCCGGGAAACTAGTCAGCAACCAACCTCACCCCTCACCGTGGCCGCCACTCCGCCGATCACACCCCTCGCCGTCACCGTTGAATCTGTCAGAAAACGGCACCGGACTGAAGCAAAAAAACTGAAATTTTGCCCGAATAGCCCGAGATCTGTCAATTTAGTCGAGATTCGACGATATTGACACGAGATCTTCGGTCCCGTCCCCGTCGCTCCACCTCCAGTCACTAGTGCCGAGTTCCCGCCGTCGGTAGATCTATAGATCGTCGTGGCTGTCGTCGGTTTCAGTTTCAGATCTCACCACAGCCGTCATCTGTTCCAGTTTTGGATCTCGCCGCCGACACCACAATCGGTCGCAGTCCCAGCTTTCACCGCCACCACCGCCGCCCCAGTCCCTGGTCTTGGCAAATAACCTCCGTCGGATTCTCCTTCCGCCAGATCTTGCCGCCCATATCTCGGGTTCCACAGATCGACGGGATCTCTAGTTTTTCACCGGAAAAGGTCGGAATCGACGACATCAGCATCACATCCGGCGCAACTGCGTTTTTACAGTAAAAGATGGTCCGTTTTGGGGAATTAAATATAAGTTTGATGTAAAGTTAATAATATTTTAAAAAAATGAGTGTATGGTAAAATTTCCCCAAGTAAATTGATTTGATGCCCCCAACGCTTTTATGTGCAAGTAATACATATCTAACTCCACTCTATAAGTCAACTAAGGTCCCTGTGAATTTTTTTTTTAAAAATGGTCCCTATGAATTCTAAATACGCAAAAGCTGTATTTTTTTCAACATATATTCCGTATTTCCTTAGCAGAGCTGCTTTTCAACTTAACTTCATTAGAATGAAATTTATTTGTAACTTTTTGGCTAAAACTTTATTTAAATTTTTTAAAATCTAATAGAATTGAAACTTATTTAAAACGGATTGAATACATATTTGAAATTTATTAAAATTAAACTCAACTTTAAATTATTAAAACTCAACTAATTTGAACCAAAAGTAAGTTGAAAATAATACAGCCTAACTCTTATTGCCCATTAGTTATGATATGGATATAACGCAACCATTCAATAAAAATAATCAACTACTAAAGGAAACATTGGATCTTTCAAAATTTCAGTATGTAACCTCCTGTATATACATTATAATATAACCATACCTGCAACCTTAACTTCAATGTGCAGGTTCACAAAATTTCGATCAATCATAGTGATACAATATTAATCATGATTATCAACACAATGAGCCCATTAATTATAGAATACAACACATATGAAACAAGCAAAATGTGGGGGCAGAAATCGCATATACACAGAGCTAAATGTATTGTATAGTAAATGTTTGTATAAATATCAGCGATCTTCTTCCTCTAGAACAACCGGTGTTTTTTCCTCGGTTTTGCTGGCACCGGGGCACCTGGAATAAATTGCAGAGAAAATGAGTACCGGCTATATAAAAGTTCCCAAATATCTACTCTTTAGTTTCACAAACTCTGAAATTATAAACAGTAGAAAAGTAAGGCAATAAACCTCGGATTTCGTATAGCGAATTGTAGTGCACTTCAGACCAGAAACTCAACCACAACTCTGCAATATTTGGAAAACAGATTTGAGTGTATCAGAGAATTTCTTCGATAGAGAAGTTGAAATATACACAGGTAACAATTCAGGTAATACTTTCTAATAGAATTGTCTATCAAAAGTCATATTTTGTGCATAAACCAAAAATGCGAGGGACTCCATGTGCTGGAACTGAAGTATGAGGGTAACATTTGCTGGAACTTGAATGACAAATTATGTCAAGAAAAAACATTGTCTAAATTAATAGACAAGCAAAGCAAGTAGAAATAAGACACTCAAACACAAGAACACAAATCTCCAGGTAAATGAAGTAGAAAGTGATTGCCTGCACTATCGTCTTAACAATAAGAACGATGTGTAGAAAAATCTCAATTGATTCTAATACAGAAATTAAATGATGATACAGTCATCACTACAAATCTAACAAGCAGAGGATTGCAATATAAAAAAAAAAAAAAGATAAAAACGAGCTTCAAGACCAATCTCGATTTAAAATACAAAAAAGCAAAAAATGCAAGATGAGTTTGCAGAATCTGAAGGACATTTGAAGTCTGGATAGAAGAGAGCAAAAATGCTTACCACATTTAGGTTGCTGGTTCTGAGGCATAATTTCTATGAAACAGGTATCTCTAAATGATGTTAACAGACATATCTTGGCTGCAAACTGCAGATGGAGAAAGGCGAAAATGAAACAGTAATTCAATAAAAAGTAAGAGCAATGGAAACATAGATCAACAAGTGATATTTAACCATATACTGGAGCATTCAATTCCCTGAGAACAGGCTTTTGACATTCTTATGTCAGAGCATAAATTTAAGCATCTTAATATTTTCTAATTATATCGAGAATATGGAGACATTTCACTGCAAATCTTTTTTGGTTAAGGCATAAGGGAAAGAACTTGGCAATAATGTCAAGGAACTCAAAAATTCTAATTGATATCCCCAAACCGCTAAACCTAAAATACCACAAGAACCCAACATTTGGCGAATTTAATTGCACAGCTGGCATAGTAACTGCGAGAAGAAAAAGGTACAATTGGTGTCTATGGTCCTAAGCAATAATCATCTTCATGAATATAAATCAACACCATTGAATGGTAAAAAAGCAGACCTTATCAGCTGCAGCTTGTAATGTAACATGGTCCCCCCACTCACCAGATCTACATCAACGAAATTTTCAGGTTAGAACCGAAATCAACTCTACAATAGATATACAATAATAACTATGGAAAAACTAATACAAGTCTTAAATCGCAGAAGACTAGCATACTTAGCCATTTTTTTGTAATAACGCTTGTACTTCATCGGGACATAGCTTTCATACAATGAGCGGTTCTCTTTCAACTGATATAAGAAAACATTGAAACAGTCTTATTAGAATAACAAAAAATACACTTATAATAAAAAAAAACATCTTTGATTAAAATAAAGAAGTATGTGCATCACCTGCTTAACAATGTCCTTCCGAATATGCTTATGGTATTCAGGAGACCTATACATCTGGTCTGAAAGGGCACGGAACTACATTGAGAGAGAGAATAAACTCAGAACTCTATACACCACCGGCAATTAGAAACATTAGGACTGTTTTAAAGATATTACATACCTGACAATTTCCATCCCCTGATACTTTCACCTCACATAAACCATAAACATTTAGCCTGCAAATGATGTTGACCAATTCATATAATCCCTCAACCCATATGACCAAAGCTTACTTGATAACTTAGTACAAACTAAATGGAATTAAAAAAACAAGTATGTAATCTCAAAGGCCATCAATTCATATAAAAAGAACACATGCATTGGTATTAAGTTTAATTCATTCGCTACCACTATTTCCCTCTCTGAAATGATAGATAGAAAGCTTTTTTAATCAATTATTGCAAGCATTTCCAACTTAAGAATGCAAACCCAATCGAAATACATACCTCTGAACGAGTCTTTGGTGATCCATGCTGGCATCACTGATGTTGGGTATATACGAATTTATCTTCGGAACATGCTGAATACATATGAAGAAAAGGCACGAAACACAAAATGTCAATGTGGAATAAATACTTGATAGTGTTATATAAAGTAAATGAGACAGGAAACACTAACCGGAACTGGAGAGAGATTAGAGAGGCGTCTAGCGACAGCCCCATCTTGTTTTTCGAATTCTTCAGAAAGTACAAGAGCAATCATCCGGTCATCCTCGGTATTAAGATCACTGCTCCATGATGCTGAGCTTGAACTCTCACCCAATTTCTGGTTTCCATGGCTTGCAGGGTAATGGTGGTTCTGCATCTAAATACAATTTTACAGCTACTGCAGAATACCAGTAACTGTCTCTGCTACAGCTAATCTCCAACAATCTAACTATCCAAATAAAGGACACAACCAATCAAATTCCCATCAATAAACCGATCTAACATGAAGGTCTAATTAATAATTACAATCAAAATGCCTAAAAAAGGAGAATTCAAGGTGAGAATCATTTGGAAGCTATGTGTCATCAATTGAACTAAGCAACAAATCGCCGCCAAGATTCATGAAAAAAGGGGGACAAATTGAAATTTGACCTGATACCCATTTGATATGAAACAGAGTAAATGCAAAATGGAAGAACAGAAAATCAAATAGAAGGGGGGAACTGATTACCTGATTAAGCGAAGCAGAGAAAAGAAAATGGAATTGGTGGGATTTGAAAGAAAGAGATATGGAAGGATTCAATAGAGAAAAGATCGCTTCCAAATCCCACCAAAGAGAAGACGAGGGGGGATTAATGAGGAGAAGCAATGAATGAAGAGTAATGGGAAGGATCGATCTTGTTGCAGTTTGAATGGAAACAAACTGACGCTTAAATTTGGTGTATTCCCCACCTGATTTTCTTGTTTCTTTTTGTTGCTGCCTTTTCATTATCTTTCGTCTAAACTTTGCCATAAATGTGTGATGTCAACCTTTGCAAATTACTACATCTACCCCTTTAATTTCTCAGTTTCATGAAATTTTTCTAACATCTAGAATGTCGAAGTACCCGTCCAGTCCACGCCCCGCTTGCTATAGTTTTGACTTAGTTAATAATAATTTTATTATAATTTGATGTAATTTGAAACATATGATAAATATTGAAATGTGTCGGAT
>CAOJBJ011957470.1:0-15128 GCA_948291685.1 Euphorbia celastroides | reverse complement strand
AACACGGAGAGTAAGATTGACCATCTGAAGATCCTTGGTGCCAGAGATGGAGGAGAAAGTGTGGGGGCGAGCTCGGATATCAAAGATAAAAGGCTTCTGAAGCCAAGGAATGCGAAAATGCGTGCCCTCACCGGCGGTGGTGTCTATGACGCCGCGAAATCTGTCGAAAAGAACCGCGCGTTGGCCGCCGTCGACGTTGTAGATAGTGGAGTTCACAGCAGTGTAAGCAGCGCCCAATACGAAAGCGGCGCGTGCGAAAAGGGGAAGTCGTGTTGGAGCGTTGGCCATGGCGTTGAGATGATCGGAGAAGAAAGAAGAGAAAATGAAATTGGGAAGAAGATTGAAGGATTTAGAGAATGGGGTTTATGTTTCTGTAACAAACTTACGTGATGAGTAAGATGTATACTTTGGTCACCTTTTCCAATTTATGTCAAATTTTGTGGGAGTTTTCTTTTTTTTTTTAAAAAAAATTAAAATTACTTACTGCTTGATAATTTTGAAATGAATGTGTTATTAGCTAATGATAAAACATATACATAATTCATTTATGATAACTTAATTGATCATTGTTATCTAATACTTTGTCTATTGCATTTTATTATCCTATTCAAACTTTACATTTTGTTGTTTTTACTTGGTTGATTATATTATAGGTGAAATTATAAGTGAGCAGTTAAGAATAAAAAAATTTTAATATAGAAAATTTAATTGATTCTGTAGATAATTAGATTTCTAATTATTTAGATAAGTTATTTAAAAGACTAAAAACGAACTAGTGAATGTCATTTTGGACTTATTCATAAAATAAAAGGTATTTGTATATGTTATCTCTTCTAAGAAAAATTGTAGTAATAGTGACATAATAATTGTAATTGATTAACTTGCAATTATTTGTTGATGGTTTTTTATGGTTAATTTGTTGTACAAACAGATATTAATTAGAAGAAATAGAGCATTACTATGACGGTTGAAAGATAAATTATAAATAAATATTAATTTAGAAGAAAATGAGCATTACTATGATTTTTTATAATAATTTAAATTGGGGAAAGCAGGGAAATGAAAACATCCTGCGAAATCCTTTTAAATTGTTAAAATTCTCCAAATTGGATTGTTAATTTATAAACCCTAATCCCCCAATTCCCCTTTTAATCCCTCAGGTCTCTCCACTTCGCTTCGTCCACCACCGCCACTAGGTGAGTAGGCTCCGACTTTCATCTGTCTGCTCCAACTTCACCGTCAGTCCCCTCGATTCTCGGTTAGTCTCCGCTTTCTAACTTTTCGCTTCTCCTAATAGGAATTTTCTTTCAGTTCCATTTCACTTGTTGTTGGCCGGATGAATTGTTGTTGTTGGATTATTTGAAAATTGGAGGTGTTGATTTTCTTTGGATCACATTTTATTAGGTTTTGGTCAGCTTTAGAATCTATTTTCAGTTGATTCGGTGAGCGAGGTGAATTGAGTTCCATTTAGTTTTCTGTCGAAAAAATGTTATCTTTTAATGTTATCCATATGTTGCTCCATATTATTTATCAGATTTTCAGTTGCTCGATGGAAAATCACTCTTCTTTGATATAATGATTGATGTTGCCATCTGCAAAATATGGATTTGAGACCTTCGCAATGATTCTTAGCTGCCAGATATAATAACAATCTGTAGACTGATCTATTTCTGCAAAGTTTGATCAATTCCTAGTTTCTAGTTTTAAGAAGAATGACCTATATGATCATGCTTATCATTGCACAGGAAAGTTTAGAATGTAGGCATTTCAAATCTTCAAGGGTTAAACATTTTCTTGGAATCCCCATTTCCTTGGGCAGTTCATCATCTGCTAAGATGCTATTACCTTTGTATGTTGATGCCCCTGCCAAAAGAGAAAGAAGTTCTATTTAAGCAGAAAGAATATGAATCCAGTTGGTTAATTACAGTGAACGTACATGAGTAGTATTTACTTATCTAGTAGTAGTTTCTCCTAATTTTCTAAACTTACATTAATGTTGTTCAGCGGTTCAAATTTTGGTGATATGGCCTTTTGTAATCGGTACAAATTGTATTGCAGGGATAATGGCTCTGCATCAGATCAAACCAGTGAGTGGCATCATGACAAAGGATGCAGTTAGAATAGTTAGCCAGCGGGCTTTTGCTGCTCCAGCAGGCAAGGGAAAAAAAGGTAAAGGGGGATCGGGTGATGCTCCAAAGACATCAACTCTAAGCAAAGAGATCAAGTCCACCACTGTAGTCGGTGCAAATATATTAAAGGAAGGATCAGATCCGAAGGTCTTGCCAGATTCTGAGTATCCTGATTGGCTATGGCATCTCCTTGATAAACGCCCTGCATTGAGTGAGCTGAGAAGGAAAAATGTTGAAACTCTCCCATATGAAGATCTTAAACGCTTTGTGAAGCTCGACACCCGTGCAAGAATCAAGGAGAACAACTCCATGAAGGCCAAGAATTGACTTGAGGTGATTTGTAAGGGTCTTTGTGTCTTCTCTTTGCTTAGTATAATGAGTTTCTTCCTAATCCTTTATGAAATGGGATTTTAGAAATTCTAGAGACTATGCCTTGTTTTATCTTTTGGCTAGAACCCTGTTAAGAATTGACGAAACCCAAAGCAATTTCCTAGGCTTAGTCATGTTGCTGACCCTACCGTGGGTTTTTGTTTTAATCTTAATAAGGTTTTCTTGATCACTTTCTATGGTTGATATGATCATTTCAGTGCAATTTGTGCTACTCAGTTTACTGAATTTCTGTCATCTCATTCACTCAAACCAACTCTAAGTTATGAATTTGTAATGATTAAGGTCGTGTTCTTTTCAACTTATTTTTCATTATGTTAAGTTCAGTCCAAAAGAATAGGAAATAAGGGCATGCGCCGTCTGCAACCTGATTCAAATTAATAAAAAATGGAATCTCTTAACTTATATAAGTATATGCAAGTTCTGTTACTGTTGGATGAATGTCATTTTTAGTGAGTAAGCCAGTGTCATAACATATCTAGCCTGTTTAATACCTTCGTAATATTTTTGAAATATGCATTTTTTTCTTCCTGCTATTGTATATATTAAACAAATTGATTAGGATAGTTGATTTACAACTAGATTGAAAATGAAATTCCAATTAAGTTTGCCTATCAATTTCAAAATCGAGTAATGATGTAACACACTTTTCATGGAAGAAAAAGATGGATGGACAATGAAAAAGTAATAGATGAAAATTATTTTAACAAAATGCAATGACAGATAAGATACTATGAAAAAGTAATAGATGTAAATTATTTTAACAAAATGCAATGACAGATAAGATACAGAGGAGAAAAAATCATTGTACACTCTTTCTCGTTCTCTGTTTAACGTCTTGAAAACAGGAAATTTGAAAAAGATAAAGGTGAATTACAAAGTCTTTAAGGTTGCAAAATACTGGTGCTTATTCAATTGAAAAATTCATCATAAATACTCAATAAAGTCACCGTCACTAATCTCTAATAGTTGACTCAACAGTCAATCGCGGATTTTTAATCCTTTTCCATAATTCAAGCCAGATACAGAATAAACATTTCGAATTTTTCATTCCTTGGGACTATTACTACGGGATAAATTTTACAATATGCCAATAACTTACATTATGAGCTATGTATTTTGCACATTTATCTCGCTCAACGATTGTAATTATTTTTTCACATTAATTAATTACTCATTCATAAGCATTAAATTGTTGGGATCGAGGATGATGCAAACTATTCTACTCTTTTTGTATGATTTTTCATGTTATGAAGGCTCAAAGAATGACAAACAATCACCCTGGATGGTCGAACTGGTCACTGTAATTTTGTTTCATGTTCAATATCGAAATAAAAACTGAGAATGTATTAGTTAGTAAATAGATGGAGGATCCACCATTAGTTATTTATATTAATTACTAAATAATCATTTTCCGTTAAAATTGATTTTACAAGATTCATCCCTCCTAAAGAATCTAATTTTGAACAAGTCTAATGCATGAATACATGTATATTTCTACGCCTACATTCATATGGAAAAGTGTCTTAGTACAAACAATTCCTTGTTTATTTTATGAGTTGGTAATTTGGTAATATACATTTTCTTTGACTAACTTAGCATTAATTTTTTACAAATTAATGAATTAACTCAGTATGCATATAAAGAAAAAGAACTGATGATGGTGATTTGGAATATTTATTCATATGTAGAAATGCTAAATGGCTAATTGCCAACTACTACACACTTGCCAAATGTAGCCATGCCATTCACCATCTCTTTATTTAGTTGACTAGTTCTACTTGGTACTCTTAATTGAAATTAATTAACCCTGTAGCTGTACAATCAACAGGTTTCACACGATATATAAAAGAATTTCAAGGGCATTTTTTATATTCCATTATTTTTAAATTATATATATACTATAATAGCCGATCCCATTTAGCATGAGATTAAGGCTTGGTTGGTTGGTTGGTATATATATACTATAAGAGAAATCCCATTTGAAAAATAATAATTTAAATAAAATAAGAAAATAAATTAATATTTACATGACAATAAATCATATATATATAAACATACGATAACGAATGATTTAGATAAGTGATTAAAATTGTATTGGTAATCTATAAAAAAATTTAGATCCGAATTGTACACAAAAATCCAGGGAATTGTACAAATATAAAGAAAATTTTAGGCTAGTGACCAAAAAGAAAAGGAAAAATAATTCATTTGTTGAGCTGTTATTGTGGATCTTTTATTTATACACGATTATACTAAAAGTTTTCACTTTTATTTGTCACTTGGGTTGCTTTTAGTTTCCGTCAAAAATAAGAAAAAAATAGAACAATAAGTGAATAGAAAAAGAATTTCTTTAATTTTATTCCACTTCAAATAAAAATTATCTAGCTTTCATGAAAAAACTTTCAATTCCCGCAATTTTCGATGCATGCATTTCGGATTGCAGTTTCTTTTGGATTGTAATTATCTGATCCTAGATTCGTTGAAAATATATAAATATGGATGAGATTTTTTAAGAGAGATTTTAATATCGGAATTATTTTAAAACGTGTGACGATATCCGAATCCTTTTTGGATTAGTGTCTTTCCCTAAGAAGGCATTAAGCTAATTAATGAGTTGGATTTTTTCTTATAAATACAAGCTCTAACACTTATTCTAATTTTTCAAATCTCACTAGCCATTTTTTCTTTTTTCCTCTGCAACTCTATTTCTCTCTACTGGGAAAAAATGGGGTCTCAAGTCGATCAATTTCATTCCAACATACCAGTAAGTTCTCTTTTATTTTTTTTATATCTCTCTTTTGATGTTTTTAATATTATATGTATAGAAAAAACAAACTCAAAAGGCAGATTCTGTGTTGTTTTTTCCCATGTTGTTGGAGAGTTGTCTTTTATGCTTTCGACTATTTTGTTTCATTACTGGTTGTTTTTAATTATTTTTTTTTTACAAATTGATGAATAACAGTCATTGATTGCATTGAATTTTTTCTTGTTTTGCTAAGATATTTCATCTGCACTCAGAAACCGAAATTTTTGTACTGCATTTTACACTGTTGGATTGAATAGAGAACTTTGGTCGATTCTGAAATTCAGAATGAAAAATGAAAATTTATCTGAAACTGGAGACGAAGAGAGTCTGTTTATCACTAGGTATTTTGTGCTACAGTTTATCACTAGATTTTAATTTGTTTTATCCGAGGAAAATAAGAGAAATTCTTGCGAGATTTTTTCAATATTTTTGCAATTATCCCTTTTTCCACGGCATTTTATCTTATTAGTTAAACGCAGAAAAATGTAAATAATTTATATTATCAATCTCTTTATATGATTTATCTACAGTTTATTTCGTAACACGTATATTCTATGGTAATTTTTTTTTTCTAATACAAATTTTGTATTATTTGGTCATAAACAAATTTTATCGACATTGTGCCTTATGTGTCTTGCAGAGTGCTAATTTGTCATTCTAACTTGTAGAACATGGACCACACTAGTGCCTTCACAATAACAGACAAATTCTATTTGTGGTTAGGCCATAGGATTCGTATAGAATATTTGATATAGTATAATATTCTTTATTGTATTGTTTTCTTTTTTTAGTAATAAGTCTTAAAACAAGAGTAAATTTTATGCAAATGAATGCTAATGCAAATTTTAATACAGTATGAAAGAGATGAAAAGCAAAAGAAAATAGACGAGTGGCTACCTATTACCTCATCAAGAAATGCAAAATGGTGGTACTCTGCTTTCCACAATGTTACCGCCATGGTCGGTGCTGGTGTCCTTAGTCTCCCCTACGCCTTATCCGAGCTCGGATGGTATGCAAGCCTGTTAAAAACCCGAACTTTATCACATAAAGGACTCGTTATTATAACTAGTTATAATATTCTACAAGATATATAATAGCTAGCAATGGCTATTCTATAAGATGTATAATAACTAATAATAGCTATTTGAATTATATTGTAGGGGTCCCGGTGTTGTAGTGTTGCTATTATCATGGATCATAACACTCTACACTCTCTGGCAAATGGTGGAAATGCACGAAATGGTACCGGGGAAAAGATTTGACCGGTACCACGAGCTTGGCCAACACGCCTTTGGTGAGAAGCTCGGGCTCTACATTGTAGTGCCCCAGCAGCTCATAGTTGAAGTTAGCACTTGCATTGTTTACATGGTCACCGGGGGAAAATCCCTCAAAAAATTCCATGATGTAGTGTGCAGTACTTGCAAACCGATCAAAACAACCTATTTCATTATGATCTTTTCCTCAGTCCACTTTTGTCTCTCTCATCTCCCGAATTTCAACGCCATTTCGGGTGTCTCTTTGGCTGCAGCTGTAATGTCCTTGAGCTACTCAACTATTGCATGGTCCGCTTCTTTGCACAAAGGGGTGCAGCCAGATGTGCAATATGGTTACATAGCCAAGAGCGATGTGGGAAAAATGTTCAACTTTTTTAGTGCTTTAGGTGATGTGGCTTTCGCCTATGCGGGCCACAATGTGGTGCTTGAGATTCAAGCCACGATCCCATCGAGCCCTGAAAAGCCGTCAAAACGACCCATGTGGAAAGGGGTTGTGGTGGCTTACATTGTTGTGGCCTTGTGTTATTTCCCGGTGGCATTTATCGGTTATTGGATGTTTGGCAATGCGGTCAAAGACAACATTTTGATATCACTAGAGAAACCGACTTGGCTTGTTGCTATGGCTAACATGTTTGTTGTTGTACATGTTATCGGTAGCTACCAGATCTATGCAATGCCGGTTTTTGACATGATAGAGACCGTGTTGGTTAAGAAACTCAACTTCAATCCCAGCACAATGCTTCGGTTCTGTGTCCGAAACGCTTATGTTGGTAAGTTAAATATTAAAGTTCCATTAGAACAATATTAGACTTCCATTAGATGTTAAGTCTTACAAATCTTATGTCAAATTTGCAGCTTTCACATTGTTTGTGGCCATCACATTCCCTTTCTTTGGAGGTCTCCTGGGATTTTTCGGGGGATTTGCTTTAGCACCCACGACATATTTTGTGAGTAATCTTTTACAAAACTGCAATTTTTATAGCCAAAACGAACCAACAATGGTGATTGTGATTGTATGTTTTGATTGTGCAGCTGCCTTGTATAATGTGGTTGACTATCTACAAACCGAAGAAATTCGGGTTATCTTGGTGGAGTAATTGGGTAAATTTTCTTCAAAACATGATATATATGAATATTTTTTTTGTCAATATGAGTTGAGGTAATTTTAATACTAAAAAAATTTTGTTAATAAAACTGCAGATATGCATTGTGCTTGGAGTTGCTTTGATGATTGTATCGCCAATTGGAGGATTGAGGCAAATAATTCTTCAAGCCAAGGACTACAAATTCTACTCTTAAATTGCGATTATCGACTGCAAATTAAGGCATATAAAGAAGCTGAAATGACTGGCTAATAGTTTTGGAGGATATACACAACATAGCCTTGTTATTTAGAAGCTCTGAAACTAGAGAATGGGATTTTTTATTGCAGTTTTCTAGTTTATTTTCTTGGTTTTTTTTCCTACTAGTTTGCGGTACATATGTTCTTCCCTTTAATGTTTTCTACTGAACCACTATTATTTTATCATATGCTATTGGTAATATTATATTATTTTTTTCAATTATTTTGAGTGTTGCCATTTGGAAGACCTTCCATTGGATTTAGGCCACATATCCCATATTTTTTCTTTCGAGAAATCACTTTTCTCTTTCTAAACACGTAGCATGATCAATATAATAAATCCTCCAAAGATCTGGTCCTTTATATAACTAGCCCTACTTGAATGCCCCAAAGTGTATGATAGACTTCTGTGTCGAGAAATTCTTTTTGGTGTCCAAACCTAAAATAAAGTTATTATATGAAGTGTTTAATTTAATTACTTATTTTGATTGTCATTAGCAATATATGTCAAAATGGAAATGACGAATCACTCTTGACAGGGAAAGAAAAAATACAAAAGAACTCATTTGGGTCTATAGCATAAACCAAGAGTATTACGTAATTACTTTGAAAAATTTTCTTAAAAGCTCCAAGTATGTTTGGTTAATTAGGATAAAAATGTGTTGCTATTATTTAATGTCTTTCACACGCCAACTTGTGTTCGCAAGATTTCTTTCTTATTTTCAATCTTAAATTGATTAGTAATTTGAAAATGAAGAAATTTAATTGAACAAGAATCTTTTGTGATAATAATTGTTAAGAGAATCTTAACTGTTAATTTTGAAATTAGCTGTTGGTAATCGAAGTTAATTACATGTAAAACAAAATATCTGTAAATTGCCTTGTAATTTGTAAATATACCAACAACCACCAGGACAAAAAAGGGAAGCAGGCCGAGAATCTAAACAGGCAAAAACAAACGTTATTATTCATTAATGCAGATTCTGTTTTTAAGTTGTGAATTTCAACGTAATAAAGAATCAAAATTAATGGATTCATTGTATTAATTAATTTAATAATGCCATCTGTAATGTAAGTATATTAATTGTCATTGACCAGGAAACCGGATATCTGATTTTAGTCATAATCAGTGACGATATTTTCTTAGTACAAACTACAAACACAGTAGTTTCTATAAACATTTTGTTGCATTCTCATTTCATCTCTGCCAAACAAATTTCAATTTCATCAAAAAAATGGGAACTCGACTTGAAAAGCCTGAAGATTTTGTCCACGACCAAGTAAGTTCCCCCTTTCAATCTCTTTGTTTCGATTTTCGATAAAAAATAGTGTTTAGGAGTTTTCGTGGTACTTAGTTTATAACTTGGAACTGATCGATTTATAAAAAATGAAAGGAAAAAGAGAAAGAGGTAGATGCGAGGCAAAAAAAAATAGATGATTGGCTACCGATAACATCGTCAAGAAATGCAAAATGGTGGTATGCTGCTTTCCACAATGTTACCGCCATGGTTGGTGCTGGTGTTCTTAGTCTTCCTTATGCCATGTCGAAACTCGGATGGTAACCCTAATTTCATCTGGATTCCGAATTACAAAATAATAAATAAATTGCGAAAGACAGTTGGAAATTACTAGTTACAGTCAGCTAAAAAGATAAATTTACTTTCGAAATCCATCAACGGCTGAGGAGACGTATCCCTGCCCCATTTCTTATATGCGCGATTATGTTTAATTCTGTTGTAAGTTGAGAGAATTGTTGTTTGAACTCGAGATTCAATATTAAAAATTTCTTAGATTATGACATTCAATACGAAGGAGAAAAATTTTCTTCTCTAGCGACTGTAGTAAGTAATTTTCGACTAGAATTACTGAATTAGACTCCAAAATGAATTTTGTTATAAATTCACATCAAATAACTTGTTAGGGGACCCGGAACGGTGATTCTGATACTATCATGGACCATAACTCTATACACGCTATGGCAAATGGTGGAGATGCACGAAATGGTACCCGGAAAACGTTTCGATAGGTATCACGAACTCGGTCAACATGCTTTCGGTGAAAAGCTCGGGCTGTATATTGTGGTTCCTCAGCAGATTATATGTGAAGTTGGAGTTGATATTGTTTATATGGTTACTGGTGGAAAGTCTCTGCAAAAGATTCATGATATTGCTACAGATGGCAAACATAAGATTAAAACTACTTATTTTATCATGATTTTTGCTTCTGTTCATTTTGTACTTGCTCATCTCCCGAATTTCAACTCCATTTCCGGAGTTTCTTTGGCCGCAGCTGTCATGTCTCTCAGGTATTAAGATATCCGTTATATTTCTAATTAAAAGTTGACATATATGGTTGAGCAGGCAAACTAGTGCAATTTTACCAAGTTTATGTGCCTATTTGAAGCTCTTAAAACTTCAAAATAATGTTCGTTGAAACTTGTAGAGTTAGAGTCTCGATGCATTTGGCACCCGCATTTGTGATTTCAAGTTAATTTAAAATGTTCGAAAATGTGGCATAGTTACTCGACAATAGCATGGGGAGCATCGGTGCACAAAGGGCGACAACCGGACATAGCCTACGGGTACAGAGCCACAACAACGCCAGGGACAGTATTAGAGTTCTTTACAGCATTAGGGGACGTTGCTTTTGCATATGCCGGCCACAATGTTGTGTTAGAAATTCAGGCAACAATTCCTTCAACCCCCGAGAAACCATCCAAAGGACCCATGTGGAGAGGTGTCATCATCGCCTACATTGTTGTGGGCTTGTGCTATTTCCCCGTTGCTCTTATCGGTTATTACATGTTCGGTAACAAAGTCGAAGACAACATCCTTATTTCCCTCGAGAAACCCAACTGGCTTATCATCATGGCTAATGCGTTTGTTGTTATTCATGTTATTGGAAGTTATCAGGTTCGGTTTAGTTTTGTTCAGTACTTTTGGATTGTAGTAGCTTGTGTTTGTTTACCGAGGTTGTGTGTTTTGATGTGTAGTTGTATGCAATGCCGGTTTTTGATATGTTGGAAACTCTGCTGGTGAAAAAGTTGCATTTCAAGCCTACTAATAGCCTTCGATTTATCACTCGTAATTTATACGTCGGTAGGTACATTCTATTGGGTTTCAGGATTTTGGATTTTTGAACTGGAAACTGTAATATAGATCTGATTGTTGTTAAAATGTTGAGTTCAGGATTTACAATGTTTGTGGCAATATGTTTTCCTTTCTTTGGTGGGCTACTTGGATTCTTTGGAGGATTTGCATTTGCTCCAACTACTTATTTTGTGAGTTTTTAGTTTCATATACTTACTGAATAAACAGAGAAACCTTATAATTTGTTTCACAGTTCTTTTTACAGTTAATAATCAAGTAATTTAACCTTAATTTTCAGCTTCCTTGCATCATGTGGCTTGCCATCTACAAACCAAAGAAGTTCAGCTTATCCTGGATTACTAATTGGGTATGATTCACATCACACCAAAATTATAATCAGTCTTTATCTTTGAAAACAAAATAACAACAATTATGAACCTTTTGTTCTTTTTTCAGATATGCATTATCCTTGGGCTTATGTTGATGATTTTATCCCCAATTGGAGGACTGAGGAATATAATAATTCAAGCAAAAGATTACAAGTTCTTCAACTGAGCAATATTGCTGTAGATGAAGATGGTCTGTGAAGTCCTAGCAGGGTCTATAAACTCAAAATAAACAAAAGGTCATTTGATGTTTTTATGGAATAGGTTTATCCCCAAATTCAACTATGATTTGTTGTGATAAAATGTTGCAGACTCCACAACACGCAACGCCAGTCATTTAATTCAGAAGTAGATTTTCTTTTTAGGTTTCTTCTTCCATTTCCAAAGATTGTTGATGAATCTATTAAAGTTTCTAAACCTTTGACTTTGGACAAAAACAGAAGTGCAGTACCTTCAAAAGAATTGAGTCAGCAGATGCATAAGTATGGTTTGTATTAAATGTTGTTAACTATTCAAGTTTTGTTGTCGAGTACGCGAATCTTATTTAATGTGCTTATAAAAGATAGTTAAGGATATTACCAGCTGAAACTAACACCAGTGACCAACTACCAGTTTTGTCAGAAAGGATTCATCCCTAAACTATAAAGTCCTCAAATTGGTTTAAAATGATTCATAAATCACGGATATTTCAAGAAAAAGTGAACTTAACAGTTTAATTTCCTGTTTCTTTCTGAAATGTCCAAGAACAGTGTTAGTAAACTGGTAAAATATCCAGGACAATATCAGCAGAACTTTTCTGATACAAGGATGATCACTCGATATGAGCAAATAAAATATAGGAATATAGCATTCAGCTAAATGATAGGCACACTTCCTCTGTAATCAGATCATGTGCAGGTAAAAAAGAAAACTTTAAAGATCACACATGCTATAGTGCGCAAAATGCATCACATCCACCACGAACTAGTAATAACTATTAAGCTTCAAATTTTCCAAATAATCGAGGCAAATAATGTGAAATCGGGAACAAAATCGAAAGCAGAAATAGATGTCGAGCAGACTTTACTAATTCGAAATGACAACGAAATAGCAAAAGTTTCAAGCTCCGGTTGACTCTTGCCATACCATTTATTCCCGAAATTGAATATATCTTTTCATATGCTGCAAAATAACCTTTCCTAGTATATTTGAAATTCTATGATCAACCTATATACCGGTTGGCAAAGGGGTGGAAATTCAACAAACAAAAAATTTCTCCATATATACCACTTGTTTGTCAAAATTAAATTATTTGTTATTATTCAAATTATAAGGATAAATGCTTTCAAGTAACTGAGGCACCTAAAAAAACAAGTATGGAATAAGAAAAGAACAGCATATACAAATTGTGTTCCTTTTTGAGAGCTAAATAAAGTAACAAATAACTGCTGATTAAGTAAAAAAACATCTGAAAAATGGGCTATGCATCACAAGTGTTATAATCACCCAAAATGCTATCTATCAGTGTTACAAAATAATGCAATCAAACACAAAAGATTGCATCTTTCTTTATCAACTAGATTTCTTCTCCAATTTCCCCCTCCTTTCTCTAAACAGCTCAACCCACAAATTACTAATCCACAAAATACTCACAGAAATTGCAGAAAACACAACAACAATCCACGAAACCCAAACCCATTTGGGAATAACTTTATCAGCAACCCCACTCATATAAAACACACACATTTGATACACAAAATAGGGACCCAAAAGCCCCCTCACCAACGAATAAAACGCATAAAAGGGAGGGGAAAGAAACTCATAAACCTTAGCAGCAAATTTCACGTCACTCCTCCGAGATCCGGCGAGCGTCCACGCGTTCTGGCACGCGCTAGTAACCTCGGCGAGGATCAACAACATCAGTATAGCATACGCGCCGTGGAAAACCAAGTACCTGCAAGTGACGAAGACGAATAGAGTGGCTAAGTGGTGGCCGATGAAGAGCAAATCGCTCGGGAAGAAAATAATGTAGTGAGTTAGATCCATTAAGAAGTAGGCGATGCTGTAATCGAGTACGGCGTTTTGGAGGGGCGTGTTGGGCGAGTGGAAGCCGCGATTGGGGTCGGAGAGGACGGCGAGAGTGGCGAGAAAAACCGCCGGAGTGCCGTGGAAGATGGAGATTAAGCAGCTGGAAGCTTCGGGGCGGAGATTGGCGCTCCAGTTGGTGAAAACGATGAAGTAAGCGATGAAGTAGATGAGGAGAAAGAAGGAGAAGAAGATTGGGAGATTTGGGAGAGATGAAATTAGGGATTGATGGATTGAGTAATCCATCGGATTTGGGAATTCGATTGAAATCAGGGTTTAGGATTTTTTTGTAGAGAGACAAAGGAATTCTTCGGTTTTGAGTTTTATTATTCAGATTTTGGTTTTGGGTTTAAAATTCGGAGTACTCGATAATATAATATGAATTTGGAGTGAACAATTTTTTAAAGTCGCCGGACAGACGACACCGTTTTGGAGTTGGACTTGGATATGAAACAAATTGATGGGAACCATATGGGCTTGTAATGTATTACCCTTCTTACATTTTCATTCTATAAAGGCATAATACATAAATATTGATATTCTTCTTATCATGCACCCTTCAAGTTTAAAAAGGTTCAAGTTAAGAAAAATAGATCGATTATCCCCCTCAATGACACGTGTCAACTTCTGGTTAAATATATAAAAGTAAAAAACATGATATATTTGAAAAGTCAAACTAATCATATTTTGACACGTGGCAATGAGGGGGTAATTGATCCGTTTTTGCCAACTTGGGTAATAGGACCTTTTCAAACTTGAAAGATGCAATGGACGAAAAATGTCAACTTGAAGGAGGCATTTATGCATTTATCCTTATATAAAATCTAAGCAACTTAATATGAAACAAAGATCATGTTCTCTTGAACTTAAAACAAAGAAAATAAGTTCAGTTCAATTCATCTTCAATAAGTTTTAAAAAGTTTAGTTTAGTTCAGTTCAGGTTTAATAAGTTCAATTCAGATCAGTTCCAATAAGTTCCAAGTTCTATTAAGTTCTAATAAGTTCAGTTCAATTCAATCCAGTTTTACTAAGTTCAGTTTAATTCAGTTCAGTTTTAACATGTTCAGTTCAGTTCAGTTTAGCTTTAATAAGTTTTAATAAGTTTAATTCAACTCTGCCAATTTAAGTTCAAAAGATCAAGTGAAGATAAATTTTTTCAGAAAAAATAGAGACTTTACGGGTACATATACCGTGGGAACAAAAAATAATTTTACTCGTGAAAAAATGTGAACAAACTTATAACATTACAGATTGTGGGACAAACTTGAAATATTGATCAAAAGACTCCACAATATGAGTTTGTTTAAAGCCAATAAATATCAACAAAACCAAAGTTTTATTCAAAACTCCAATCTTCTTTTTGTTTTATTGGATTTTTGCGGTATTTTCCGATTTCAAAAGTTGCACCCATTGCAATCCTTTTTGCTAAACACAATATGTGGACGACAAGTTCATAACTCCAGCAGTTTTTGCTATTAATCGGGACGATTATGTCGAAAAAACTACGTTGTTGGTGCTATGGGTGAATAGAATGAGGACTAGATTCCTTGAAGAATTTGAAAACCGATGTTATTTTGTCCATTGGTGATTTGGGAGGACTAGATTCCTGGTGATCTATGCCGCTGTCGATGTCATGCCATGGTTATTA
>CAOJBJ011957270.1:0-13008 GCA_948291685.1 Euphorbia celastroides | reverse complement strand
CATGACACTAGGAAATAACTTATTGACCACAATCGAATTTATAAATATGTAACTATGTAACTAGGGTTATTTCTAATGCAATACCAAAAAATGAGTTGGTGTTGAGAAATTGCTCCAATCTAACACCAAATTCAACACATTTTTATGGTGTTGTTAGGTCAAGTCCAATCGTTACTCTAAAAACTCTACTCTAAACTCTATTTTTACATCATTTTTTCTATTTATAGAGTAGCTTACTCCAACCATACTCTAAAATGGATAAATAAATAGGTTCCTCTATATTTAGAGGACCCTTACTCTATAAATAGAATAATCTCTATTTATAAAGGAACCGTTGGATTGACCCTTACTCTATAAATGGAGTAACTCTATTTATGGAGGAACCATTGGACTTGCTCTTACAGCATTGGACCAAATTTTGTATGGTATGTAGCAACACTAAATTCATTTCTTTATAATTTTAAATTTTTAAAATTTTATTTAGGTAAATGGTTGTTTTATGGGTTGATTTATATCCTTAAAATTTGACTAATGAATTTCATAATTTATTATAATCTTTTTTGTGTATTGTATTGTAGTTTGGTGTTAAATTTGGTGTAAAGGATTGGAGAACGAAATATTGTAAACACCAAATTGTAGTATGAAGTATACTTTAGTAATAAAGATGGGTTGTATGGGTTGGAGATGGCCCAAGACTAGGGGTGAACAAATTCAGTTCAACCGAATCCGAACGATTCGAATTTGTTTAATCAAAGAACCGAATTGCATTATAAGTTTTACCAAATCAAATAAAAATTATAATAGAATCCGAATTAAACATAATTATAGTCAATTTGTATAATTAATAAATTTATAATACAAATTCGATATTTTTAAAAAATTATAATCAAATTCGACTTTTTAAAATTTGATGTCCCAAAGTTAGTATAACTCATTCTTGTATTTAAGTTGAAATTTTTCTTAAAACACACTTACTATTCAAACTGTCCACTTTTCTTTGTAAATGTAGTAACTAGAAAGTGGAATCTGGATTTATTTTCTCTTATGTAATCTAATATATTATAAGGATCTGTTTGAAATTACTTTCTAAAGTTACTTTCTTGAAAAGTTTCATTTTAAAATTTTCTTTAACGGTAGCAAATTATAATTTTTGAAAAATTATTTTGATAATTTTTTACGTTTTGATGTAAAAGATCAAAATATACTATTAAAATAAAAAAAATTGATGTTATACAACTTTTAGAAACAACAATTTCATCAATGAAAACCCTAAGTTAAACAAGTAACGTACAAAAAACGACGACGTGTCACTCCCGCAATTTCCAGTATAAAAACGAGAGCCACTCCAGTAGGTTGAAAATCACTCAAAACGAGCAGAGAAATTCTCTCTCAGGATTTTATCGTTCGAGGTTTTATCGATTGTTAGGGTTTTTCATTCACCGGCGGCGAAGATGAGCGGCGAGAGGTTGACTGGAAAGGTGAAGTGGTTCAACGGCCAGAAAGGATTCGGATTCATCACTCCCGACGGCGGCGGCGAGGATCTGTTTGTTCACCAGTCGTCGATCCGCTCCGAGGGGTTCCGCAGCCTAGGCGAGAACGAGGAGGTCGAGTTTCAGGTGGAGGAGTCCGACGACGGCCGCACCAAGGCCGTGGACGTCACCGGACCGGACGGAAATCCCGTCCAGGGATCTCGTAGCGGCGGATCCGCCGGCGGCGGCAGAGGCGGCCGCAGCTCAGGTGGAGGTTACGGTTATGGAGGCGGTGGATATGGAGGAGGCGGTGGATACGGAGGAGGCGGCAGATCTGGCGGCGGCGGAGGCGGAGGTTGTTATTCGTGCGGTGAGTCTGGTCACATAGCGAGAGACTGTCCACAGGGCGGCGGAGGTGGCGGTAGGTACGGAGGAGGAGGAGGAGGAGGCGGCGGCAGTAGGTACGGCGGAGGAGGAGGAGGAGGCGGTGGGAGCTGCTACAATTGCGGCGATTCCGGTCATTTCGCGAGGGATTGCCCTAGCGGTGGCGGCCAGTGAACAGCTGGCGAGGGGTAAATCCGTAAAATGCGCAATCAAATGCACATTTTACTCTGTTCTTATCCTTCTTCTATCTTTATTGTTCGGTATGTTGGTTTTAATGGCTAGTTTTTGTTTTTTATCGTTGCGGTCTTGATGATGATGATAGCGATGAACTGTTTTTGGGGATTAAAGACTGGATTGGTAGTTGAAATCGGTGTGATAGTGGTAGGGTTTTGGTGAGAGATGGGGATTTGTTGAGCAATTTCCCCCCTTTGTGTTTTCTCACTGTTTTCATTGTGTTCAATACACAGTATGAAATTGCAATTATCCTATGTTTTTCGCCATTGAGTTCATGTAAAGTTTTTAAAAAGAAAAGAAGAATAATGTGTTTTGAAGTCAAAGTGGATAAGATAGTGCATTTTACCTTTTTCTAAGTACATTGAATTGAGCTCAACTATGGACTTGATCTATTTGCTCTAAGAAAAAAATTAATGACCATTGATGTTATTTATCAATATAGATAGTGGGTTTTGGTCTCCAATGGTGGTGGTTCATTTGAGCTAATTGTTTTTGCCCTGGAAATATGGAATTTGGGTATAAACTATAAAGTACTACAGCAACTTGTCGTTTTGATATTCTTTAGGAGTCATAAAGAGAAGTAAAAATATGATGTTCAAGTGTGTCATAGTTGATTTTTTAGCAAAGTGTAACAAAATCATATTTGAATCATACTAGTAGCGGGATTTATTCATTGATAAGGAGAACGAAAAAATGTAAATGTCTATTGGATCCATGATTTAAATCATGGGTTTTTTTAAGCTACTAAGTATCTATTCCACATTTAAAGGTTTACAATTTTTGCAGCATTAAATAAGTACTTATCAATTTATTTCAAGAAAATATTCATCGAAAAAGTTTGAGCTATTGGATGAAAAGTGAGCATTCAGTACTGGTTTTTGATATAAAACCCATTTTTTTTTATTTTTTTCTAATTAATGTTCACCTCTACGATTAAATTGAATTTCTTTCACATTAAAGCTATTAGAAGTGTTGCATCATTGATGTATACGATTAAGCAAAAGGAAACACTGTTACTGATTGGTTTGAAGCAAGTTTAGACATTTGTATATTCAAGCACCAAATCAACTTAGGTAAAGTTTCAGCTTTGATTTGCACTAAACATGAACAGATTGACATTATCCACTAGTGGATAGAATTTAATATAACAAACATCAAGTCTGTGAACCAAAATGTGTAACAAAGATGAATAATATTGAAGACTAAACTACATGCTTAGCTCATTCTTTGAGCAGCCTCTTTTGCTGAAACTCTTTCTTTAGCTTTGGTCTTAGCCTGACACTTCGAGCCCATAATTCTGCCTCCCCACTTCTTCCAATTTATATGCATTACCTTAACTGCCTCTAAAATTTTGGAAAATTCAAATTTATCTTCGTTCTTCGCGGAAGTAATACACAGAGCAGCAGCTGTTTTTTGGTGCACAATCTGATTCCACAACAAATTCAAGAACCCAATTAAAGTTTATTTGCGAACAACACTTGCATGAATCAATTTAAAACGGAATAAGGGCAGAAAATTCACCGCTCCAAGTCTGGATTTGCCCTTCACTATTGCATAAGGGACTTCCATCTTTCATTTAAGGCAGGCAACCATACAACAAGCTCAATCGGGTCGACATCATGCGCTATTACAACCAGTTGTGCTTTGTTCTACTATAAGACAAGGCAGAGTGCCATTAAAAAACCCGGAAAGATAATAATAACAAGATAAATTGCCAAGTCAAGCATTGGCACTTAGGCTCTGTTCTTTTGGATCAAATGATTAAAACAGCTGATTTGTGATTAGTTGACATAAACAAATGCAGAAATAAGTCAATGATTTTGCCGGGACTAAGGAATCCGAATCATGGTCTTGCTCTTTCAACTCTTGCTATTTGATGAATTACATTCTGCAGATGTTAACTTGCCTTGCTATTATTCATTTTACGGTATCTATCTCAGGTCAGGTTATTCTATTATTGTCAATAGAACATCTTGTTGCTCTGGCTACTTTTTTGGCAAACTAATAAATAATATTCAACATAAAAGTATCAAGACCATCAATTTCCAATGCTTCTTAATCCAACAACCTATGACGCATGAATAACAATCAGACATTAATATGCAGAACATAAACAATTAACTTAAGCTTACCGAGGTTCTTGTCCAATGCTTCTTTGCCTCTAACTACGAAGTTACGAACAACATGAGGCCACTTGACAAATCTAGTCAAGTCCTTTTTTCGGTGGCAATGCACCACCAATTCCAAATTGGTTAGGTCTCTTGTCAAACAAAGGATTCACAACCTTTTCCTGCAATCATCAGACGAACATCACATATCAGTTATAATCTCGGAAATTTTACAAGCACCAGGCAATCGAGCAAACTGACATTATTTACAGGCTTCTTCTTTGCCCATGCCGGGGCCTTCACACCTCTTTTCGGTGCCTGTCAGCAGATAAAAACAGCTCAAAAACAAAATGAAGAATCTGAACTTGATATCATCAATTAACTGATAACAACTTTAAGCATATCTTGCTCTAATTAGAAGAAAAATACGGCCACTTACAGACCGGAAAAACGGAAATGAACAAACATAGCTCAGACGATACAATCACTGAGTATTTTTCTGGTGAGAAAGAAAAACAACAGAGCTCAAATCATGTTGAAATCCGAGATTGAAATCCAAATGAAAAGGATAAGGAGATCAACAAAAAGTGTAAAGATAGAAGCATTATGAAACAATCAGAATCCAAACTTATGATTGCAAACTAAAACGTGAAAAAATAAACTAAAATGAAAGGCGAGTAGTTACCATTGCAGCATAGTCTGCAGAGAGAACCGAAGAGAGTTTAGAACAAGTTATTTCTTGGCTTCTAAATTCTAATTTTATTTTGAAAGCTTTTTGTATAATGAACAAAGTTTAGTTTTTTTTAAGAAATACTAAATAGGTGTTTGTTTACTCGGATGAATCGTGTTGAGAAGTATTAAAATTTGTTTGTAAGATAAGTTTGTTTAAGCAAATTTTTGGAATGCTAGATGAAAAAACAATTTCGAATATGCTATGTTTACTGCATTTTTTGGCTTATTTGTTATAGGCGCTTTAGTTTTTAAAAATAAATAATACTTTTACTAAAGTATGTTTGTAAGGAGATTGATGAGTGAAATTTGTTACTTGTTATTTTTTTGGTGTCATGTTGTCCAACCGAACTTTACTCTAAATACATTTAAATTCGGTTCTGATGACACATATTGTGAATTATGGTAAATATTTGGTCAAATGGTGATGAATGACTCATTTTTCAAAGAGAACTCTGTAAATAGAATCTAATAGTTGTTTGGAAGTAGCCTATATGGATAAATAAGGAATTCGGAGCTTTGCTTTTACAGAATCAAATGGAGTTACATGATTTTAATTCTACTGTGTGAGGAAGATTAATTAATTCTACTTTGTGGGACTGATAGTAGAACTGTACAAGTCAAACTGACTTGCAGCTTGGCAAATTAGGATGATTGGCTGACAATTTACATATTTTTGGATAGACTTATGAATTATAATTGATGATGGGAACTTGTATTAACTGTGCAGATTTGAATGAAATGACAAAGCACATGACAACTGAGCATGGACGATTGCATTGAGAAACAAGCTATGCAGTATCGGGAAACATCTAAAGTCAATATAAGTATCAGATTTTATTCCTTCACTTAGGCACAAGTCTAGATCCATTCCAACAGAGGCAAAGTTGTTTCTTTTGATATGTAGCATATTTCCTGATACAATAAGTGGAATACCATTTGAAGATTTGGCTGTATGCATGATGGGCTTAGGCTTGTTTGAAGATGTGCACGACATGTTTGCAGCAAGATCTAGAATCCGTGACATCATTTCGATCATTAATGATACAAAATCATCTGCTCGTAAGGTAATTGTACCCCAAATTGGGATTTCAAAAGAGAGTGATGGACCTCGCAATCAGCATGTGATAGTGCTAGATAGTGCTTATGATTTAGCAAAGTTAATTTCCCGGAGTTATCCATTTTTATTTCATCGTGAGGTCATTGTAGGAAAGTGGCCAGAGTCAAATTTGTATAAAGATTGCTATGGACTTTCACTTGTGCTTAAAAAAGTCAATGGGTACACTACAAATTGGGAGTGTCCAAAGCTTGCTCTGCTACAACTTAAATACAAGGAAGATTCACAAGACATTCCTATTGACTTTTTTGAAGAAATGGAAGGACTTCGTGTGCTGTCATTGGACATCCCATCACTTCCACAATCCATTAACGTGTTGCGGAATCTTAGAACTTTGCGGCTGACACTAACCAAGTTTGAAGATGCGTCTTCGATTGGATGTCTGGTAAATTTGGAATTTCTTTCGGTTTCTATACTAAGTTTGACAGAAATTCCAAGGGAGATTGGATATCTTGAGAATCTGAAGTTTCTGGACTTAACAAGCATGAAAATTGCGTATTTCCCACCATGCCTATTGTCAAGATTGTTGAAACTAGAAGAGTTGTACTTGCCATTGAACTTCAGTAACTGGGGATGCAAGGCCAAGAACTATGATGATCGTGATGAATTTGAATTAGAAGAACAAGATGGTTATGGCGATGAGGAGAGGATTGATGCGCAAATTAGTGAAACAGATGATCAGGAGAGAATCAATGCAAGTCTTATTGAGATAGTATCTCCTTTGTTAAACACATTACAAGTTTGTGTACCAAAAGCCTCAGTTTTGCCTAAAAGCTCACCAGTATTCAAAAACCTAAGAGAGTTTAGAATTCTCAAGCCAAATAATGTCTTATGTCAACCATTCGGCAAATATTCAGTAAATGTGTTGCAGCTCACAGGTGATGCATGTGATATCAAAGAGAGCAGTGTTTGTGATTTGTTTCGTACAGCTGAAGACTTAAATTTGACAGAAGTACAAAATTTAAACAATGTCATCTGCCAGTTAGAAGAAAGGGGCTTCCCCAATTTGAAGAAGATGATTGTTTCAGAATGTGATGAACTGGAATACATAGTTGATGGAGCAAAGAAGCTAATTCTGTTGGAAGGTGATCATTTACTCGGGAAGTTGGAGTGTCTGCATTTATCAATGTTACCTAATTTGAAAGAAATATGCCATGAAAGATGGAAAAGCTTGCGATGGTTTTCGAACTTGAATCAAATAAGCATAAGGTTCTGTCCTAAACTGAAATATCTGTTTCCGCTCTCAATTGTTGAAGGATTGACACTAAAAAGGATAGAGATATTGGAGTGCAATGAAATGGAGGGAATTTTTTATGAAGACAAGAAGCACAACATCCTTCTTTCCCTCGGCTCTATCGCGGCTGATTAGTTTGTTGGTATGCAAGGACAACATGATTGATGAGGTTTTCAATGACACTGAAGAATCCTTGACAACTAATAAGGTAAAATATACAATTTTTCATTTCAAATTTTCCACAGCGTTGTTTGATTTGTCTACAAAAATGGAACATGAAATAGTATTATACAAGAATAAATAGAGATCGTGAGTTTTACACTGATATATCAATTGGTATATTTGCTGAGGAAACCTTTCGCCCACCTCCAACCTTGGCAAGCAGAGCAAATGTACAAGCACGTGTTACCCAACAACATAATTCCATCAACCAGGTATGCACATATAATCTATAGCTTTACTACTGTTCATTGCGTTATTTTTCTTATGTAATACAGTGAGCAAAATTATAACGACTTTACCTTTGCCAAAGGTTTTGCCAAAACACATTAGTTTTTGACAGACAAACACGCTAGATTAATTGTAAGCATATGGTTATTTCTTTCGAATGGGTAAACACATACAGTTTTTACTTTTGCATTTCCCATTAATTTGCAAAGAATTCTAGCAATTTACGGTGAGCCTGATATTGAAAAATAGTTTCTAATGCAAAGTAGCATTGGAAATATATTTGAGGAATTAAAATCTCTTTTATTAATTGAAATTCTTTCAATTTCAGTTACTAAATATCAAGAGTGATTTTATGTGAGTTGAAATCTTTGTGAAAGTACTGTATGCCTTGATGTCGTAGATGAAATACAAGATCAAAGATTTGATGAGAGCTTTTACAAGAGAATTTATCTTCTTATTGTGTGTTTGAATTATTATCAATGTTGTTGTTGCGTATGCTTCTTTTATTTTGAAGGTTTCAACTATCAAGAACAAGGATGCTATTAGCCATTTGGAGACGTACAGTTTATTGCCATGCAGATATGTGGCAAAATGGTTTGGAAATTTGAAAAGTCTCAAAATAGCATTTTGTGATTTAGTAAAAGTTATTTTTTTTCTTTGAGGAAAACCATGCTACTTCCAATGCCTTCAATTCCTTGGAAATGTTAGAGCTGCATGGTCTACGAAACTTGGTCCATATATGGTTCCGAATTCCGCCAAAAATTACGGCCTTCAAAAACTTGCAACTTCTTGTTTTATCAGACTGTGACAGTTCATATCTGCTCTCTTATCGAGTTGCAAAGCTTTTGGTTCAGCTACAAAAAGTATGTATTAGTCATTGTGAGAAGATGGAAGAACTAATTACTTTAAAGGATGACGAAAATGAGAGAAAAGGCAGAATCATGTTACCTCGACTAAAGCATACGGAACTTCAACATATGCCCAACCTCAGAATGTTATTTAGTGGGACTTATGAACATGAAGTTGAATTGCCTTTATTGGAATCTCTGAAACTGAAGCAATGTGATAAAATGAAATCTATCTCTTCGGGATTGACAAGGATGCCAATGCTGGGGGGTGTAGAAGTAAATGGAAGCTTCCAATCAAGGGAAGACCTTTATGTAAATGTTAAGGGGTAAAATCTCTTTTCTTAATGTATTATACTTTGATAGCGCAATCATCAATACAACAATTCAGTTCTGATAATACATCATTGGTTCTTTTGCAAGTGTGACAATTCTGCACAGTTTCACCTTTGCTGATTTGAAGATTGCTACAAAGAATTTTAGTTCAGATAATTTCTTGGGGGAAGGAGCTTCTAGTAAAGTTTATAAGGGATGGATAGACAAAAAGACTTTTGCACCCTCCGAAACCGGTGTTGGGTTGCCAGTTGCCATCAAGAGATTGAAATCAGATAAAGGACAAGTGATTGAGGAGTGGAAGGTACTTTTATTATTCCCATCCTCTAGAGTAATCAAGTGGTTTCATATGTGTTAACTGTATTCTGTTCATTATTTTATTATGCAGTCAGAGGTGGACATTCTCAGTAGAAAATCACATCCAAACTTCATTAAATTGTTAGGAGGTTGTTCTCGCATTGGTGAACTTCTCCTTGTGTATGAATTTATTCCATGGGAAAGATTATCTGATCATCTTTTCACTGGTAAGAACTGATTTAGTTCGGGGAAAAATGAAGAAAATACGCATAGTGTCAGCATACTCATTGATTAATTTTCTTTGTTTAGGAAATCTCGGGGTTAAACCCTTGTCTTGGGACATGCGGATCAAGATAGCCATTGGAGTGGCTCGAGGTCTTAATTTTCTTCATACTTCAGACATCGTTCATAGAGGTGTCAAGGCCTCAAATATACTGGTTGATAAAGTAAGCTCATCTACAAGCGGACCTCAACGCTAATTTTCAGCGGATATATATCATTGTGTTGTTAAATATGTTATTTTAGTCATGTGATGTGAAGTATAATATTTATCTTATGACCTTTAAACTTGTGTTTGTTTGCAGGATTATGATTCAAAAATTGCAGATTTCGGCTTGGCCATACGTGGACCTTCAGATGGGGACTCAGATGTGGCAACCATGGTTACATTTCTTTTTCTAGTTGTGATAAAGCATATGATCAGATGGGCCCTTAATTAGACGTTTAGTTCCTTGATTTTCCGTTGTTTGCAGAGAGACAATGCAAAAATATCAGACTTAGGCTGGGCAAAATCGAGGCTTGTAGATGGTAAATCAGAAGTGTCAACCGCTGTTATGGGAACATTCGGTTATATCGACCCTGCCTATTATTTTTCTGGTAATAATATGCTTCGCATTTCTTTCATCTTACAACACTGTTGAAGTAACTAGGACAAATAGAAAGGAAGTGACTTCAGACAAATCTTTTTTGTTGATAACCTCAGACCAAATTATGTGTTTTAGGCACTTGAGCACCTAAGAAGTTGGAATTCTGATGTTGCACACGTGATTTTTTTGTAAGGATTACACAAGTATTTCTTGACTTCAGTACAAATTCTTAATTCACATATATTTGTATTGAGGTTGAGTAAATTAGTCAGAGTTACCTGAATTTTGTTTTATTCAATTTAGACATGATGTTTTACAATCATAAACAGGTCAGGTCTCAGTGTAGTATTGTTGGAACTAATGCTAGATAGCAAGCGTCCAGATGAACAAATAAGCTTGGTTGATTTTGAAACCCATCTTGTCACAAAAGAGAAAGTTAGAAAAGTATATGGACTTGACAATGGAAGGCCAGTATTCATTTGAAGCAATGTCTCTAATGGCAGATCTTGTTTTGGAATGCCTGCAACTGGATCCTAAAATGCGCCCAGCCATGGCTGAAGTTTTAGATAAATTGCTCGAGATAGATGCAGTCAAACGATAAGAGACTCGCATGAGATTGTCAGGGAATGTTGGAAATTCGATCAGTGGCGGAACCAGTTTAAGGTCAGTAAAATTTGTATATTTTTTTGGCATTTATAGGTGAATAAATATATCCACAAATTTTATAGTATTGCACCGACTAATTAAACTATTATAAAATATTCACTTATTAAGAATCATACCATATTTAAAAAATAATTAGAGACATTTACTTGAATACCATAAAAAGTGAGCTTTCTAATACATGCAAAAATTATGCAATTGCACACAGTATTTTCAGATGAGCTAGCATTTTGTGTCAGTAGAAATGTATTCATTTATTTGGAAATTTGTATTTTGTCAGAAATTTGTGACTCTTAAGATTTTTTTGTATAGTTTGTCAAATGGGATTCTTTTTAGGATACACTGTTATAAAGAATACACTTCTGTTGCAATAATAATGTTTAAAATGCACTCTGAAATCCGTATGCAATGAACAACTTACTGTTGAGCTTTCTTTTTTACAATGTTCTATTAGCAAACATGCAAAAGAATAAACAAAAAATCAACACCTAATTTTGATGTATATTGCTAATATAAGTAATTTTGTAAACCTCAATTACTAATTCCTAATATACACCTTGTATAATCTTTTCATTTTTACCATAATTTTGGCAGAATATGAAGACCTTCGCTTGGCAATCACAGTTGTCTCACAGCCTCCAAAACCAAAGAAAGAAGGAAGCCATTGATTCTGTAACTCCTATTTATTTCTGTACTTTATCCGAGCTTGTTCTTTCTCGTATAGTTTGATTCTTATATATTAGTTTGTAATCATTGAATGGTCAAACTTGAATATTGATCTCTAGAATCATTGTGTGATGAATTGATAATATTATGAGATTTCAAACTGGTGATGAGTAGACACTATCTAGGGTTCGGCTTTGTTTTATAATGGGCAATTGCTGAGCCATTCACTTTATTGATGAATGAAATTCGATTGCATCAAGTGTTTTTAGTTATTATTGTGTATTATTGTTAATGATTTAGAATATTTGAGTTTCAGTGAGATAATGTATACTAAAGAGGATTCAAGTTCACCAGTAATATAAAAGAAGGTGAGGCTGCTAGTGCAAAAGTTTCCTATTCAGAAAATCCGAATTCAAAGTTGTACTTTGTTTGACTCTCGTCCGAGCTTCAAGGGATGCAATTTATTTTGTTCGGGTCTTAAAATACAGCTTGATCTTGTTGAGCTGAGATCTTCCAATCTCAAGTTCGATGTAGATGAACTTAAAGTGAACTAACCATTTGGATGATTATCTTTATCGGATTCATACTCGGGTATTTCTTTTTGCAGTTCATTAATGTTTTCAACGATTTGCTGAGGTAAATCGGTCCCAGAGAGCGGATAAAATCTTCATTACAGTTCCAATTGCCAAAGCCCGAGGGTGCCTTCAAATTTTCTGGAATCACTTCTATGAGGTCAAACTTGGAGCTCTTTGATAAGGTCAATGTTGAGGTAAAATTCTTCGTTTGAACTACATAATCTAGGAATTATGTCATAGATATATATGTATTTATATTTGTTGGTTACTTTGGTTAGTTTATAATTTCATTAGCATTCTGAGTCAAACGACTAACTGCTGCACATCTCATGGATTTATCCTTCTTGACTTGAAGCGAGTGAAAAAAAAAGTTTGTGAATCCGTCATGTAAATGTGTGCATCTTTTAGCTATTACATAAACAATGTCATTAAAATGCATAGAAACCGAACTTGGATGTTTACTTTTTTCAGTAGCTAGACTAGACTTTTATCGTTATTTTTATTTTCAGGCATCTAGTTGTTTCGACTTTCTTATGAAGGAGCATAATGATGAGTATTATCCTTCAATAAATTTTGTTTATTGTTGATATGTTCGTATTTTCTGGATATCGGGTTTTGAGGCCATTGGTGTAGATCAATCAGATATGGAACTTAAGAAGACCGGTAAAAGGGTCAAAAGCAGTGACTAAAAGGAAGAAAGCTGCATATGTACATGGGAGAAAAGGGCAACTTGTTATGCTTATTTCGTGACATTGATAAACATTTCTCGAAAGAAGACGACGGTAGTTTCAAAATGACAAATGTGAGGCTGCAAGTATATTGAATAAAAGACATTGATACAATGTGACTTTTCTTTTCCTACAATTGATTGGAGCAATAATTCAATCAAAATAATGTATCCTCTAAGTCTCGATTTGCTCGATGAGAGGAGCGTAACTGGAGGTGAAAGTATTCATGAATCGGACAAGTAAATTAAAAAATCTTCAAAATAACCATTGTTGAACCGATCTCCAGGTCCAATATCATGATTTTTGGCAT
>CAOJBJ011956722.1:0-13467 GCA_948291685.1 Euphorbia celastroides | reverse complement strand
CCGGGTATTTTATCGGAGAAAGAGAAAGCCTCAAATATCAAAGAGAGAGATCTATGTCTCACAAAGATAAGTGTGCATTTATCATTACAAAGCGTGCACTTATTTGTTTGGTTTTACATATATTTAAAGTTTATATATGTCGAATAATGACATTAACTAAAAAGTTATGTGTGTAAGAGCCTGCATGCTCCAATTTCGACAATTATGTAAGTTTCCCACGGCATTGCCATTGCTTCTTAAGACAATTATATGGACTAGGATTCTTTCAAAATATTGCCGGATTTCATAACTCAATTTTTTTTATTTTGTCTCTCCATTCGAAATGTGATACGTGGTATTAAAGGGTTGAAGTGAATATTTTTACCAACTTCAAGGGGTTGATGTACACATTTTTGCCAATTTTAGGGGCTTGCTTTGACTCCTGTAAATTCAGGGGGAGCATTTAAAAAAAATGTCAACTTCAGAAGGCTAAATATGCATTTGGCCAAACAGGAATAAAGTTTTTTCCAGTTTAAAGTTGGTCAAACCCTCCAATACACTTGCATATATCCAGCAATGGAGTAAAGGTAAATATTTTTTTATTATGGAAATAAATAAATAAAAAATATGGAGAGATTAAAGGAATGCAATTCGAAAAGGTAAGTAGATGAAATAATGATAATCTAGGTTTGGGAATTATTCATTTTAAATTAGTTTACTAATTAAGTGTTTACCATTCACCAAATCCTCATTCTTCAACTAGTATATAATGCTACCTCCTAAACAAATTCATCATACAGGAAACATGTCAAGTTGTGCAAAAGCACTAGGCTGCAAAGGTAATGTAACTATACTTATAACGAAGTTGAATAAAACTAAAATAGCGATGTTTTTGCATTTTAATATAATTTGTTTATAGGGAAGCTAGTGGGAGCAAATGGAAATGACGCGGTTGCTAAAATCCAGCAAGAGAACCCTCTTGTCAAAGCAATGATAGTTCCTGATGGAAACATAGTTCCTTTTGACTGTCATTGCAATCGCGTTTGGGTTTGGGTCAACAATAGCCATGTTGTTGTTCGTGTCCCTGCAGTCAGATAATTTGTCTTTCTAGATCTTTTCGAGTATTAATGTTTTTAGTTACTATTTATTATTGTACCCCTGAAATTTTATGTGCTTATAATTGTTGTTTACTATTTAGAGATGTATGAATACATTGCTATACAATAAATATAAAATTGTTGTTTACTATTTAGAGATGTATGAATACATTGCTATACAATAAATACAAAATTGTTGTTTACTATTTGAAGCGTTTATTCAATTTGATTCCGTTGTTTCTCTATATGAATTTGGATTTTATTACGTCATTTCTTATTGATAATTTGACTATCAAAAGTCACTGTCTCTCCTCCAAAACGTGCGTTAAATATATACAACAAAAACAAGCAAAAATAATGGATGTACAAAAGAAATCTTTGCCAAAGTTGCTACATTAAATGTATTCTCTTTAGCTAGAAATATATGTAGCAATTACTCCCTCTGTCTTATCATTTGCATTGCAACAGAGACTTAAAAGTTGTTCATTTTCAGTTAAAACTACCTTTTAAAACCCCATCGTTTTATTGCATTTCATCAAACTACATTAAATAGTGCAATTTGAACGGTTTTGTATTCATCACTGAACAATCTCTTTCATCTCCATTTCTTTTTCATCTCATTTTTGTTCTTTTTTCTGAACCAACTAGTTTAGTACTTATAAGTTTAATTTTCTTCAATAACAATATTTGCTACTTCTCTGCTTCATACTTTTTTTCAATTCAATTTGGTTTTTGGGTTTATAGATCCTCAATTTTCAACGAGTATGCAGTGCAACCTCATCATACCGCAAATATATCAGGCTGTTATAGAGCATTTGGTTGCATAGTGCAATTTTATTGAGTTGAATATATTAAAATACTGATTGACTGAGTTTGGCATTTTGTTTATTGGGAAGCTGGAATGGCAGGAGCTGTTGGGAGTAATTGTAATGCCCAATCGAAATAAAGTTGCGATTGCGTTTAGGTTTGGGTCGATGATCTCAGTTTTGTTGTTCGTGTCCCCTTTATCGTTATAAATCGTCTATCTACATCATACTAATTAATACTGGTTGTTATATATCATTGTTCCCCTAACAAGTCTATTGCGAAATAATGTTGTTTACTATTTTGCAATACACAAATAAATTGTTATGCAATGAATATAAAAATATTTCATTTATGGTAATAGGTTTGAAATTGTTATGCGTTTTAATACTCATACCTCTAATTTCGAAAGTATGGAAATTCTATTTTGAAAAAGATGAGAACATTGAAAGATACTTGACTTACATGAATTCACTTGTAAAACTTGGAGATTATGTGTTTTTTTCTTCTTTTTTTTTTTGTAAATCATAACTTAAAATTTTTTTAAAAAAATATTGACATGTCCGTACTGTACAGAAAATATGGAATTTTGTTAAAATGTATGGAAATTTTCAGAAAGTCCATACCTTTTGTAACTTTCACAAGGTATGAAAATTTACAATAGGTATGGAGGTGTGAAATTTTTTTAAAATGTATTAAAATTTTCACATGGTATGAACATTCTCAAAAGGTATGGAGTTTTTGAAAAAGAATATTTAGGTCAAAGTTGAAAGTATTTTAAAAAGGAGTAAAACTTGAAAAAAAAAATTAAAATGCAGTAAGATTTTATTACTATTTTTAGAATCAAGTACTATAACATAAACTAAATTATTAAACATGGTACAATTGATTCAAAAGTTTGAATTAGTAGATGAGACTTTATTATATCCCCTCCATTCATTACAAATTACAATATCACATGCAACGGGGAAAGGGAGGCCTCGTGCGGCTGCTTCATTTCATAAACAAACATGATATGAAGAATAGTAAGGGTATACAAACCAAAAGATATTTCGAGCACAAAAATGGAATTTGGGAATGCTATCCTGCTAAGTAAAACTATCTAAACTTCTACCGTGATTTGCCAACAAATTGCCCACTAGATTTTCCTAACATATCTAGGCTGTAAAAAGTTGGGTCGTACTTATTGAACAAACTGAATAGTAGATTAAAGTTCAAAAAGAGTTAAGCGAAAAATTTAAAAAAAAACTCCATTCCCAAGGCAAACAAATTCAACTCTTCTAGATCGAAAATAAAAGAGCATTCTAACAACCCGAAAATCTTCTCGTTTTAAAGTAGGTAAGATAAAATATTTGCAGCAAAATTTTCATTAGTAAATAACTACTTAAACAAAGTTCACCCTCAAATGTTTTCAGAGTTTTAAGCTACGAAATTAAAATGAACCAAAACACCAACAAGTAACAGAGAATATGAAAAATGACATTTTTCATCCCAAATGACGAGACTCGTGGTAAAGCATAAGCATTGACCGTTGGCCAATTTTCGCTGAGATAAGCCTCTAAAATTGCCAAAATCTCATAAGTATTTCGAAAATAAATAATATCACAAGCTATATAAGACCTCTTCAACTCATCTACGTACATTTCATGAACAAGTCATTTGGCATGTCAAACATTAGGAGTCAAATATTCCATTTTATCATCTTAAGTATATTGTATACTTTTGTAATAATTTTAAAGGTAAATTTCAAAAAATTACTTTGACGGGACTAGTTTTTTTTCAAAGTGGGGTCTGTGTTTCAAAAATTTTTTGCAAAATGAAATCTATGGCCTCAAGATAATGTCTTTACATTGAATATTTTAAACAATTGAACATTCAGTTTGGTAATTTTACATTAAGATTATACCATTTAAAGAACAATTGAGATTATTAGAAGTATTTTAAGCAACTGGTAATTTTACATTAAGATTATACCGTTTAAAAACCAATTGAGATAATTTTACATTAAGATTATACCATTTAAAAAACAATTGAATATTTTAAAAATTGAACATTCAGTTTGAATATTTTAATCAAACCTTGTCATTTAAAAAATTATATATTAAGATTTGGTAGTTTTCGAATATTGCTTTTATTTTTATAATTTTTAAATTTATTATCATAGTTTAATTAAAAAGAATAAATGTATGGACCATCGACCAGCCTCTTCAACTATTATTGATGTTGGAAAGTATAAAAGTTACTCTCATTTGGAAATACTATTAACAATATATAGGCAGAATAAGTAATTAAGTGTATTAAACTGGAATTTCAGTTTAAAAAGATACTTTGCTAAAATAATTGTTAGTTAGTTAGTTAATATTCAATAACAAATAATAATTATTTAACACACCTCTATGTCTTGCAAAAACATCTCAATAGTGACTATAAATTTTGGTTTGTTACATTCTGGAATGATCAAAGGCGGAACACGTACTTTGAGAATTCATATCATCTTAGTTGCATTTACATAAGATATAAAACTTGTCTTCAATCCAACGAATTATGATTATGCATAATAAGGAACTCTAATTTTCTGTAAGGATGAATAGTAACAAAAAATCAACACTACCATAAATACAAATTAAAATTTGTGTTGAATTAAAGGAAAATATACATTAATAAATTAGCACAACATGTATTTAATCTAAATAATATATGAACAATAAAAATAGATTTCAATGAAGCTAACCTATTAAGAATGAAAAGAAGAATGAACAAGTTTTAAAGTCATGAAATATTCTTATAGAATGGTATAAACTAAACAATTAAGCAAACGATAATAAAATCTCCAAAAATTAAAATTAAATTAATGTCTTTACACGCATGATGCATTTATTTTACTTTTTATATGTATCAAATTTGACGTGAGAAGATGATATGCATTTTTTACAAGGGATTTATCAGATTTATTGTTGCACATGATAATTTTTTTATGATTTTCATAATTTTAATTTTAGTAAAAAATATAAGGTGTTTTTAATGAATTTTTGAAATTTAAATGTTAGTTAAATATGGGTGATATCTTTATCCCATAGAATCAAATTTATTGTTGCACATGATAAATTTTATTATGAGCTTCATAATTTTAAATTTTAATAAAATATATAAGATTTTTTTATGAATTTTAGACATTTAAAATTTTAGTTAAATATGGATGATATTATTATCCCATAAAATTTGACGTAAATATTTTTATGAGTTCTTTTTAAATTTTAAACTTTAACAAAATATATAAGTTTTGTTATGAATTTAAGAATTTTAAAATTCTAGTTAAATATAAAGGTAAGGAAATAATTTAAGATTTCTTTACTTTTATTAATATATAGATATTCGGGCCCGTATTTCCCAACTCAACTTTTAATTAAGAAAAATTTGTGAAACCATAAACAACATTTTGAAAAAAAAAATCACAAATCACATGTTGCAAAATGACAAAACCACATTGTACTTTTCCTATATTTGTCCTAATTTTAATTTTCTTTTACATTCTTATATTTTTTATCCAGTAATTGTTCTTATATAGTATTGTTCCTTAATTTAAAATGCAATTAACTAACATGAAGCGGAAGCGAATCTCACATGTAGAGAATTATGAATTGGCGCATATGATCACTATTGATTGTGAGGAAGATTTGTGGTACCATTTTTGCAATATCAATTTACAACACAAATTCAAATGTAGTATTTTATTCAAAGGAAAAAAAAAGCTGTAAAGCTAGGCACTGCGGCAGATGAAATCATTGCTGTTAATTTTATTTTATCAGATTGTTACACTTTTTACGTTTTGTTAAAAAAAAAATTCTCATTTGACTTATAACAGTAACAGGAAAACTTTGTCTTCACTCCTCTCAAGTGTGTACTCCAACTCGTGATTTTTAATTATTACCTTCTTAATGATAACGGTGATAAAATGAGAAAAAAATAAAATAGTAAAATTTATTCTTAAAAATAAGAGTTAAATATTATATTATTTAGGTGTAGTCAACATTATCACAAAAAAATTGCTGGTTTTACACTTCCAAAACTTCCAACGAAAAGTATTGATGTGATGTTTCCAAAATCTATTTATTAGGTAGTGCTCGTAGGGACCATTCCAATTATACAAGGTAAATTGAATTTTAGGCATCATTCATTCAAGTCTATTCTGGACTAAAATCAGGTGACATATTATGCTTTTTTTTTTATATAATTGACATATTATGCATTTATTAACATCGTTTATTGTTCTAATTAACCATAAAGTTAGATGACCGTATTTAAACAAAAAAGTGTTGTAACATCTCATGAAGACAACGAATTTCAGTAGGGAATTGGGATCAAGGATTGATAATATGAGCCACTATAGGACTTCTCACTTGATGTTTACCATCATCCCAAACCAACGAACCAGAGATCATAGGCTTAATCAAGGCAGCTTCAACTGTCACTACAAACGATTGCTTCTCCCCAACATTCTCGAAGTACATAACATTTGGTTCCACTCGAACCCGAAGTCCTTCCGGAGCACTTATAACAGCTTTATAAGTCGATTTTCCCGCCCCAACATTAGTCACAGTTCGATGAAAAACTCGGGTTACAGATTGCTCATACTCAGCAGACAGAGCAAAAGATGGGTAATTCAGATCCCACACTGTCCCTTTCATTTCATCAGCACATGCATAACTATCTCCTGTAACAACTTGTATCATGTCACTACTATATCCTTGTCCACATAGAAATCTAACATAATGAATCTCTCCAGCATCATATACCAATCCCGGGTCTGCTGCCTTTGCAGGATTTATATGGCCCGATCCATAGCCAAACTCAGCATCAGGGTTGATTTCATGGGATAAGCTGTAGTCATTATAGCCGACTTGATGGCGCATCGGGAGACCAAGTCGGGTGAAAGGACTTCACAAAGGCTGCAGCACCCAAAGCGTGGGGGCAAGACATGGATGTTCCAGAGATTATATTGTATGGAACAACTCTGTTGTCTGAGCCTAATCCGGTCACTGTAGCACCTTCTGACCATGCTGCTAATATGTTCACCCCTGGAGCCGTCACATCGGGCTACAATCAACATGAAAGAACAATCAAGTAAATGGTGATCTTTTAAGGAAATTGTGATTGTATTGGTTGCTTGTAGATGTCCAGTAGTCAAGCTATAGAGGCAAGATGAACTGCAGATACAAGAAACACTTATAGTGGACATGCACACGCTGTAACCAATAGGCCGTTAATTTGAGTGGGAAAATCGGTTAGAGGAGTCACATGACTCTCACATAGGCTTGTAATCAATATAAATAAGAGCATCACTCTCACTGTAAAGCACAATTTTTTTTGGGAAATTATAGGGTGGTCCAAGACCAAAATTCAATTTTGGATGGACCACCCTATCATCTCCCATTCTTTTATTAATTTAATACATGTTCTTCCATTTTCTTGAAATATAATAGAACATAAACATAGAAAGAAAAAACAGAGCCATTAAAAAGGATTGTATATTTCTATTGTACCAACACGAACTCTCTGCGACTCATTATTTTTATTTATTAATAGTCCAACACAAACACAACAGCTAGAAAATTTTAAGACTGCGAAAAGCAAGGTCACTGAGTTTACCTTGATGATATCTCTAGTGACCGGATTAGGTCCTCTTGAAGAAAAGGTTGCCACAGTCGGGGATAATTCATTATCATATTCCGTAGTCTTGAATATGGTTGCAGTTGGTTCGCTGCAGAAAAATCCGAATTACCTTTTTTTCACCTTTATCATCGAGAAAACACTCAAAATATTAACATAGATTTTGGTTCTGAAAGTCCGGCAATACCTAGTTGATTTTAAGTACTCCAAAATGTCGGCTCCATCGCTCATGCTTAACACTGTGGCCGGCAAAGGAAAGGTAAATGCCACATCTTTGAAAAGCCCATTTTGCATAAGGGCACCAACAGCACTGCCTTCAGTAGCCCCGTCGCTTCCAGAATCATCACACAGAACAATTTTGCCTTCCACCAATGTTTTATTCAACGAATTCGAAGAACACAACCTGTATACCTCAACAATTCAGCATTGGCATCACCATTCAAAATCGTCGATTTTTTTTAAAAAAAGTTGCTCTTGTACCTTGAAGAGTACCATTCTTCTCCATTAGTCACATTCGGTGCGTCTCCTCCAAATATAACCGGGTACATTTTATTCCCATAATCAAAAGTATTTACAGAGAGTCCCTACATTGAAGCAATCAAAGGTATAGTTTATGTTCAATGATATAAACATATTGCACAGTTGGCTCACCTTGTAAACTGCTCCGTTGCCTAGCTTCACTTTGCTCACAAACTTCCTGTCAATAGTGCTGGCAGCAACAGATAGAGCCCAGGGTGCGAAATTCGCTACCGATTCAGACAAAGGCCCTGAGTTTCCAGCAGCATTGGAAGTAAGAACTCCGTTTTTCATAGCATGGAAAGCTCCAATAGCAATGGAATCCATAAAATAATCAGAAGGCCAGCCTCCAACCGAAAGAGAAATTATATCAACTCCATCAGCAATAGCATCATCAAAGGCTGCAAGAATGTCAGCATCAGAACAGCCGCCATGCCAACAGATTTTGTAGACAGCAATTCGGGCTGAAGGAAGGCCCCCTCGAGCTGTGCCTTCAGCAATTCCATGTAAGCTCGCCTTGTCAACGATGTTTCCTCCTGCTGTTGATGTTGTGTGGGTCCCATGTCCCCCGAAATCCCTCGGTTATGCAATTTGTCCTGGAAGTAGTTCGCCTTCACTGTGGTAGTATTGTGCTCCGATGATTTTGCTGCATAAAAATATTTGAAAATGTGGAAGATTAAGTTAGTAGTGGGGAGTTAAATTTTTGGGTTAGAAGTAATGAGGTGTACTTGTTGCAAGTGAAATTGATTCCGTTGCAGATTCCTTTCCATTTGGTTGAAGGGGGACCGTATCCTTCATCGGTGAAACTTTCGGATTCAGGCCAAATTCCTGAGTCGAGCATTCCAATTATGACGTCACTTCCATGATTTGATCTTGTAATGTTGAGGGGAAACCCCATGAAATTCCAAGACCTTGTTGTGAGGAGTTTCTTCTTCTCACTTGGGAACACAGAAACTACCCTTTTCATGCCTGACAAATATTTGCATGGAGTAAAAACATGTATCAAGACGAGGGAACCTGATTTTTAGTTTCGCAATGTAAAAAAAGACGCACCCTCTAGTTTATGTTTCTCTTGTTCGGTCAATCTAGCAACAAAGCCATTGAAGCTTCTGTGGTAGCTCGTAATCAATAAATCTGCTGCACCACTAGATGATGCATTCCCTTAATTAATATCTTTTTTTGTGTATAAATTATAATTTCATATACCGCAGAACTAATAATTTCATAGTACAATGAAAAGACCAATAACCTGCCAGCAACTTGTCGTAGAATGTTAATATGAAATTCTGTAGCAGAAAAATCGCCCTTTGGGCGGTCACCCATATAGACAACATATGCCTGCATAAAAAGGTATACATATAATAAGGTTATAGTTGTTACTTTAACATTGTAATTATTTCATGTAAACAAGTGCAAACGATAAGTATTCCATGCCTTTCTGTTTCCATGAGGTGTACCATAGCAGCTAAGAAAAATACTGTTTACAAGTAGAAGCCACATCAGTGCCAAACTAGTTGTTTCCATTAGCCCACTGTCAGACCAATTCAATCATAGAGGCTTGAATAATTGATACTGCAAATTTATCAGACAAATTTATATAAAGGATAATAAGTAACCATATATGTACAAAGCATAACTGATGTTATTCCATAGGAAAATCCTTCCATAGCCGGCTATGAAGTAATGCCATCACTAAAAGTCAATTTTCTGCCTCCTAGGAACAACATATGTTGTAATTTTCCCTTTGAATTGATATAAGTAGGAATATATTGAGAAACACAATGTTTTCAGTGAGACATTTTCTTGTGGACTTTACACAATCGACTGATAAGTCGTAAATTATACATATTTTTCTACTCATTTATTTGCCATTTTGAATTGGATGCTACTAAATATTGGTTGAAATATGTTCATTTAGGATAAAATGGAGAAATGGAGCTTACTTGAACTTGGTGCATTTTGGAGAAAGTTTTCACAATTTTGAGCAAAGCATAAAATTGTCAAAGTTGAAGAGGACCAAATTACCAAAAGATGAAAAGAGAAGCTAAGCATGACGTGGGATGATGGTTTCTACTGTAAAAAATGGAGCTGTTTTAAAAGAAAAAGTCGAAGATAAAGCTGATTCAGTGGAAATGAGAGTGCCTAATTAAGTAGTGGAAACATCTTTTATGGCGTGGAGTCCAATTGCAAATGGTGAAAGAGAGAATATGCTGCAATTATTGATGAATTTTAGTGCTTTGCTAGCTGATCGAATGAAGACAAGCCAAATTTTAATTGATTATTTGAATAATTATGTGTGATTATAAGTTTGTTTATTAGTAGTGTTGCGAGATATTTGTACTTATTGGCTTATAAAAGCCATAACTTGTAGTAGCTTGAGGAAATAAGTTTTTAGACTTTGTATTTTGGTTTTCATCGTGTGTTTTATGGCTGTTCATCGGCCTTTGTTTTATTTTCTCTTTTAATGAATAAATAGTTTTTTATCTTTCGTAAATTAAAGCTAGTTGCAAAATGTGAGGCTTGTGCTCATCGCTCTTGAATATCGATTTTCGAACAAAATCAGTTTTCTAAACAATGTTGTTTTCATACTTACTTCGAACTGATCAACCGGCGTTTTTGAGATTTCAACATACCGTTAATATTTTGTGTTAATACTATCATTACACGATGGAATTTAGTAACAAGCGATTTCCTACGTTATCGTGATTTTATTCGGTTCGATTTAATTTTATCATGCTATCATGATTTATTGAGTCGAAAATGGTTTTAAAAGCTTAATGTCTTTCAAAGACTAAATCTTGTCAGCTACCTACAAGTGAGTCAGAGAATTGAGAAAATTAATTTAGCTATTTATTATCAAACCCGAATTTAGAAATTACTTAACTATGCTATTTCATGGTTAAGAAACCAATGAATTGATAATTTCAAAAGTTTGGCTGTTTTGCCTATGATCAACTGCAACTGTGTTGAGATGTCCTAGTTTACTTTTCACTTGTTTTATTCTTATTCTTGACATCGATTTAGAAATTTAAATTAATTGATAAAATTCTCTGTGGATTCGACCCTATTTTCCTGATACTATAAAGTTTATCTTCACTGGAATAATAGGAATTTATTTTTGGCGGTTTCGACAACCATCATCGACCCAAAGCATCACATGTAGATTTTGAATTTAGGAAAATAGTATCAAACAGTTCTTACTGAATTAGCATAAAGGGGCAACATATGTTGTCCACAGCCAAAAACTATTATTACATGACGAATGTGTGAAATGAACGTTTGGGGATGGCCCCTAGGAAAGCAATATCCAACGGGCCTTTATAACACTACAAGAAAATGCATTTTTAAGTCACTTTTTCACAACAAAAAGGCTTCCGTGGCGAGATGGGAGTTCGCGGCAGCAGGCCCGCCTCTAAAGGGTTTTGTGGGGAAATTTTTATTTCGCCACAGAAGGTGTACCTATTGTGGCGGAAGTATTTGCGCCACAAGAAAATCCTCCTATTGTGGGGAAATAAAGCGCCACTGTAACATGTCTTTAGTGACATAAAATTATCTTTCGCCAGAGAATATTATATTTTTTGTGGCGACTCTTTTCCCCACTATTGATATACTGAAGTTCCAAGAGAGTACTAGATAATTGCTAAAATTTCTAAAATAATCAAAAGTATACACATGAATGAAATGTACATAGCATTTGTACAACGACACAATTACATAACATACATTTGCAGGCACGAATATTTTCATAAGTAACATCATCATCATGTGTAAAGTAAAATTACTATAGATTTATAGGCATCAAGACACAACAAGCATTTAAACTTTATTTGTGTACAATCATCCACCCAAATCACCTTTATGCTTTTGTGTGCAAGTAGCTTCTACAGTTTGTTTGCAACTTCTCATGAATTTCAACATGAAAAACATAGAACAAAGGAATGTCTTATTCAAATAAGTAGGTTAAAAAGGAAGAGAGTAAAACAGTTTAAGAAATTACTCACCTTCCATGGTTCTATGAAATCCACAGAGGAATCAAAATTGACATCGTCAATTGCAGAGAAAACAAAGCTATAGTCCATGAAGAAGAACACTTGAATTTGCTGTCTACCTCCTTCTTTGGAAAAGTGTAGTGCCAATGGTAACTCTGTAAATACAAGAGAATAAAAATAAGTAACATATCATGAGAATGCACAAATGAAAATAACATATCTTTTACTGCAATAACATGAAAGAAATAGTTCTATAAGGTTCTATTCTATAATTAAACAATTAAGACATGAAAATGTACAAATTAAAAATTGAAAAGGCAAAGTGTGTTGTTTATGTTTCATTTCCCATATGCTTTCCTAATTACGTCTACTATATAAAGTGTCTTCATAATAACTTGGCCTGGAAAAATACAATCACAAAACAATCTATAACTTGCACAAACGGATAAATATCATAATATAAACAATGTCAAAAAACTCTTCAAAACTATCAATGATAACTGATCCAAATGAAACCTCAAAAAAACAATATGAACCTCAAAATTACCACAAATGAAACCCTAAAGTTCAGCTCAAATTTCACTAAATTACGTTCACTAAATTACGTTTCAAATCATGGCCAATTGGCCATTATCTAAATCTAAAAGTGATAAAAAAAAATACAGATAACTATTCTAATCCTAATATGCAACGTATCGAAGTTAAAGATGCAGCATAACTAATTCAACAATGCCAAACTAATTAACTCCACTATTACTGCTTACACGTGCTCCACTTGTGCAGTATCATATCACAAATAAATTGCATAATAGAAGTCAATTGATAATCCATGAACCACTTTCAATTTCAATCAAACTGCTATAAATATGTGGAAAATGCCACTAGTTTGTAGAAAAGGGAATGTAAAGAGCAACTAGACATGACCAATAATTCAAAATCAAATTTTATTGAATACCAGTACTCCAATACAATAGATTGATCATTTAATATGTTGGCATATACACATGATAGATTTACCACTCTAGCAGTCAAATTGAAACATTCACAGCAGCAGAGTAATTGTTAAAATTACTAAATGAATGATACAAACTCAAAAAAAATCTATGACAGAAAAATTCAATGAAAATGACTTAAAATAAACAAATCTCCAATTAGGATTTGGCTATTACCTCAAGTGATGATTAAGATAACCAAACTAAGGCATGAAACTCATATCCATCTCCGTGCATGGAATGAATCCTAGACTCTCCAAAGTTACAATACAGATTCAAGAATCGCCAAAGTTACAATACAGTGTCGATAGCGATGTTGAAAATACTAGACAGGCGATGGAATGCGGTTTTTTTGCCGGAGTAGATTATTTTAAGCATGGCTAACAACATAAGCTCCTTTTCCTAGTTTATGCAACCCCAACA
>CAOJBJ011956281.1:0-10206 GCA_948291685.1 Euphorbia celastroides | reverse complement strand
GAATGGTTATTATTGTAGCTTTACTTTTAGTTGGCTCGGACTTCAACGTGAGTGTCACTGGCTACCTTTCCATTTTGGTTGAAAAATGAAAAGTTTGTGATGGCTTACTATTTGTATTATGTTTACCTATTTTTCAGTTTTTTACATGAGGATATTTTAGTTTGACTATAGTGAGTAATTCTTGACTGCCTTTAGCCCCCATTATTTTCACTATTGTATTAACAATTCTTAGGTAAGGATAAACTAAATATTATTTTTTTCCGCCTCAAAACCCTAATTGTTAACTATTTTTTTTGAAGAATTAGAATTTTGAAGGAACCAAGATTTGATCTCTGATCATTCTCATCCAAGCAATATGGATGTACCACTTGTCCATGAATCAATTGGTCCTAATTGTTAACCATTGAAAATACTAGAGTAAATATATACCATCTGTGTAATAATTTTACTTTAAGTGAAAACATTTTTCCATCAATTGCTCTTTAGATGTCCTTGATGCTACTGCTAACTATCCAATCTATATAAAAGATCAAAAAAAGGAAAATATTTTTATTGATTATATCTCTGGGGTTTCTGTATTTGATTAATTGTGTGTTTTCTTGCATGGATTGGAACTCTGTTCTATTCTCCAGGTCTCAATGAGACTACTAGATAGCTACTATAGTCTATATGTACTGATTGTTTGTGCTTTTTTTTTGTCTGCTTTTGTTTAACTGTATTGAAATTGAACTTCGAATATGAAACGTTAGGAATTTTATCAGAATACCGTGCATAAAACTGGTAACATAAAGAGAAAATGCAGAATAACATATCAACTTAACTACTTTACTTTTTTTGTTGTGTCAATCAAGTGAATGTGAAGTATATCACTTACTTGGATTCTCATTATCTTCTATATTGGATTCATTAGAGCTGAATTTATATAGTGTGAGTACAATATAATAGTCAAATGAGAAAATGATTCATCAACTCACGAGCTTAACTTTTTTTATATGCAATGTAAAAGGCATGAAATACATTAGTTACCTGATTCTCTTATTTTCTTACATGAATATTCAATGACATTTGTTTAAGACGTAGCTAACTTTAAGGGTTCTCATCCCATTCTAAAAATGTAAATGATAAATTTCAAATTTAATTATTGTTTCAACATATTAAGCTAGCGTTGCTAGATGAGTTACAACTTGAAAGTAATCAATTGACAACGATATAATGTTATAAGGTTAAATGCATAATTTACTCCTTAAAATTGACACCAAAAGTTTATTGTACTTCTAAAAATATAAAAGTTTATTCCAACTCTTGAAGTTGGCTTTTTGTATCGGAAAAACGCATAGAAAATATCTTTAAGCTGGCTCAAATTTTCATATATCACTCCGAATTTTCAAACGTTTCACTTTTTCCCCTTAATTTGACAAAATGTTTCACTTTACCCCCTCATTGCCACGTGTTAAATTTTGATTGATTTTGACTTTTCAAATATTTGAAAAGTCAAATCAATCAGAAGTTGACATGTGACGATAGAGGGTTAAAAAGTGAAACGTTTTGGGAAGTTGAAGGGGTAAAGTCAAACATTTAGCCATGTTGAGGGGGGTAAACTGAAACATTTGAAAGTTCGGAGTGACATATGAAAATTTGAGCCAACTTAAAGATGTTTTCTATGCGTTTTTCGTTTTGTATCTCTCAATTCTTTAAAGTTGGTTTTCTTTTTACATCTCTCAACCCCTTTAATATAACATGTCAGCTTCTGATTAATTTGACTATTTAAAGATGTCATTTTTCTCTCTATCAAAAGTTGACATGTAGCATACAAGGACTTAGAGATCCGAAAACTTCATGGAGTTGAGGGATACAACAAGTCAAACATTTAAAAGTTTAGGGAGTAAAGTATAGATTTATACTTGTTATAATCGTATAATGTAGTAAGAAGTTGTCGCGACACTTCCCCATTGTATTTTACATGGCTTATAACTTATCCATTCTACACGTTTTTTATGAAACAAATGATCATGATTCTGCATAAAATTTTTGGATTGATAGTATTATTTAACTAGGAATGATTTGATATATATTTTAGCTAGCGAAAAACTAAGTAGTGTTTGATAATTTCTATTGCTACTTTTTTGTTTTAGGAGTTGAACAATTGTAGGATATGTCATTAATTAGCTATTGCAGAGTGAAAAAATGTATCAACAACTAGAAGCAGTTGCGACAGTTTTTAGTAGACCGGATCACGAGTCAAGGCATCCACCCTGCTCCGTTTGTGCCAGCCCCAAATAAGTCAGGCCTAGCCTCAAGTTTTGTTGTAAAGTTCGGTCCAAGCTAAAACCCGAAAAGCTCGAAAATTATGGGTTGGGCTTATTTTTTATATCAACGCTTAACTTAGGCAACATAGAAACGGAGAAGGAAACAGCAATTGAAAACAAAAGGCACAACCAAATACGTCAAATAAAACTTTTTTTTTACTGAAGAATGTAGTTTATAAAATCAAATCAGAGACAATTACAACTCTAATTAAAGGTGAACAAACATGAAGTAATGTCCCACTATATGTCGAAGAATCTGTTGCATGTTTAACAACTCTACAATGATTCGCAGACCAAGGATATAGACTATTCTAAAAACTAAAAACAAAACACCGAAGTTAAAACACCAGACAAGCATGACAAACACAAAACAACCTAAACTTGCTTTTGCAACGAGACAAACATGTTCTAAGATGAAACTTATCGCAAAACTAAAAAAAACTTTGTAACCTATTTTTCATAACCCTTAATTAACGATTTAGAAGACTTCAATCATAAAATATGTAAGTTCAAAAGTTTTTTAAAACCGAATCAAAATGAAATATTCAAGAGTTTCGGTACTAAATAATGTAACCATCTCAAATTTGTAAACTTGTGAACAAATGAAATTGAAATACAATATGATTCCAAAAACATCACTATCATTGCTAGAGTTCCCTTATACCCTACTAGTACTGTGTACACTTTTCTGTTTTATCTAAATAAATAAATAAATATCAAGAAAGCCAACAAAATTTACATTGTTTCAAGAACATTGTTTTCATATAATTAAAAACGAAATTTCTGTTCTTGAGAGGGGTGTTGTCTTGAGCATAATAATGATGGGACAAGAGAAAGAAAGTCATAGAATTTGTCCTTATTGATAATTCTAGTTTATTTGTATATAGTTCTGAAGTCTGCAGCTAAATGACAGATATTTTTGAGTGACTCGAAAAATTTGGAGAATATATTAAGGCTGGGTTTTTGCAATGGCAGTGACTGCATCAAGCTAAACATGCTTCTTGCTCTAAATTCTGAGTCTATTAAATTCATGATGCATTCTTTTCATCAGACATGTGATCTTTGTTTGTCTTTTTTCTAATTCGTCTTAATCAATCAATTTATAATGAAGGAGGACCACTTGAAACTTTTAAAAATTCAGACTCAAATTCAGAAAGAATGATGTATTTCACCTTCGTAATAGTTACTGCAATTGTAATTAAATGTTTAATTATTCTTTTAATGAAACAACAAAGTTTGAATCTATCATATTCTTGAAAAGGATAAATTATAAAAACATGCTCTGTGTTTTGACTCAGTCACAACTCCGGATCTGTGTTTTACTTTTTGCAAAAAAAAAAGTCTCAGTTTTGTTCCGTTTTCAAATTCAGGATTTCTGTTATCCCCCGTTAAACCGTAACACGTCAGCAGGGGTATTTGCGGTAAATCACGTATTAAACCCACAAATCTAAAATCTTCCATTTTAATTAAATACCAAAATGATTTTTCATGGGCTTCTTCTCCTCGGCAACTGTTTCTAGTTCTCCTAAAATCTTCCAATCTCGATTCACTGTATTCTATTGTCCATTTCATTCCTAAATTAATAAATTGATTTAGTGAATCAGGTTATTTGTATTCCCAAATTTAATTTTGATTTCCCTCAATTTCCCCAACCTTTCATGTGCAAATTGATAAAAGTATAGCAAACCCAACACATGGCCATTTGATATTCACATATCATATGCATTACAAAATATGTCCAGTAAGAAGATATGTTTGTCCAAAAGATACTAGTTAATATAAGATGACCTATATACTGATAAATAAGTTGTGACATGCACATATCAGTCACAAAATTAGCTACAAAATGAGTGACAAAAGTGGTGTTTCCAGAAGCTATCTATTCACTTGGAGCGTTTCCCATCCTCTTGGCCCTGAATGGATTTCTATATCTTCCAGTGGATGAAGAAATACCAGATTTAGTTCTCTTGACAACAGCTGAAATAGTTTCAGTAGCATAATTGTGTGGGGGTCTTGGAGGTCTAGCTGATCCTATCGAATTTGAAGTTGTTGCATTTGCAGTAGCAGTCACTGTTGTGTATAGTCTAGAGGCTCTTGGAATTGAGGTGGGATATGACTGAGCTTCAAGAATAATATTATCCTGTACATAACAAAAAAATATAAGGTAGACAAAATTAACACATCACAACATCTGCACTTACAATAGTAGTTGCACAGATAAGTACTAACAAAATTGGCACATCACAACATCAACACTTCTAGTATTAGATGAACATGTAAATGTTACTCACCTGGCTGGCTGATAAGATTTGATTGCTTTGGGGCTGGGGTTGTGTTTGAGCATGAAATGTAGCCTGTGAAGGTATATCATTAAAAGTGATTGGTTCGTTAATTTTTACAAGCTCGCTATTGGTTCCATATTATGTTGAACCATTACCTCTGGTATAGAACTAGATGCACCAGTCCTCCCTCTACCCCTTGAGCCCGGTGTTCTCCCCATTGGCCTCATAGGATTAGCTCGAAGTAGAAGGATGAGATGGTCCTCTAGAACACCCAACACCAGCCTGTTTCAAATAATTTGAGCAAATGTAGAATTACAACATTAATTATAGCTATATTCAAATCTCGAAAATATTAAACTTTACATTACTCATAGTTTCATCCATCCTCCTTTCAGCTTGTTTTCTCTTCCTTGTCTGCCATGGAGTCTCGCCAGTCATTCTTGAATCACAAGTTCTAGCATTGTGTCCCTCTTTCTTGCACTTCCCACAGAGTTTTTTCCATCCACATCTTGAGGCCTTGTATGGATTTATTGGTTCATCAGCAGCCCTAACCCTCCTTTTTTTGGGCCTCCCTGGTTGTTTTCTCACAATCCATGGCTGGATATCAGGTAGCCCTGTATCTTCCAATTCATCCGGCGAGGGCACGGGTTTATAAAGATGGCTATAAACTGCCAAGAATGTTTTAGTGTTGAAGTACTTGTCAACATACTTTTCGGGCTCCTCTCGGTTACTATATATTGCTGCCACAACATGTTTTTACATGGAATTCCACTCAACCGCCACATTCCGCAAGTACAATTTCTTTCCATAAGATTGACATCAAGCTGCCTAACCCCACACACAACTTCATATACATTGTCAGCTGCATGGGTGCAAAAGCAATTCCTACTTTCAATTTTCATCTTTTCCAACTCCACTTGATAACGAGGACAAATTGGCCCCTTGTACATTCTGATTCCAGTTAACACTGCCTCTTCATTAATTTTTTTCTGATGCACTCAAACATTGACAATATATGCATATCCCTTTCCTTCAATATGTATCCATTGAATGACTCACACATATTGTTTTGAATAGAGTCACATTTTGTCCTAGGTGACAAGTAACTTCTTGCCCAAGTCATAGGATTGTGTTTCATCACCCAATCATATGCTTTATTATCGAAATTCTTTAGCCGCTTCATCTGACCCCAGAACCTTTTTTCTGTACCTGCAGAAGCTGCACCCCACAGGTAATCCCTATACTCTTCGCCCTTGAACAATTTCTTGTAATTTTCATACATATTTTTACACAAAATCGATGCTCCATTTCAGGTTCCAATTCCTTTACAGCCTCAATTTAACCCTTGAATAACCAGAAAACACCCACTAATTAATCATAAAGTCAATAAATATTAAGGTTCAATCAGCAAACTCTAAACTATCCCTAATATCAAGCATGTCAGTATAATTATCCTACACATAACAACAAAATTAAGCCATAAAAACGTTAGATATGTACCTTTTGCTGGTCTGGCATGAAGACCCAGCCAGTCTCAGAAGGACTCCCAAAATCTTGAAATAGTAGTTGGACGAACCACCTCTATGACTCTTTACACTCCGAGTCCACACATGCAAAAGCAAGAGGATAGAAATTCTCATTTCCATCTCTGCCTACAGCCGAAAGTAGGTGTCCACCCATATTTGTCTTCAGATGACATCCATCTAAGCAGATTATTGGTCTAAGTCCAAAAAAATATCCCAACTTTTGAGGAGCAAACCTCATATACATAAATTGGAAGATCAACCTTTGCCTAGGTATTGGAGGCACCGAGTTACTTCTATCACCATTCGCCTCTTGAAATAGCTGAAGATCGGTCTTCAATTTCACCATGCTTCCTGGGTTGGTTTTCTTTATAGTTTTTGCATAATCCCAAAGTTTGTGATATTGTGCATGAACTTCACCTTCAATCGTTTTAGCAGCAATTGCCTTGGCTCTATAACACTTCATCGAGCTAATTTCAGCAGTCAAATCCCTTCTCACTTTTTTCACCATGGCATGAACATCCCAATCAGGGTTATCTCTTATATCATCAAGGTACTTTTCTGCCACATACTTAGAACTAATTAGGGGATTTTGCAGTGACCTATCAAGAATAAGATTTTCATTATTATCAAAATCTCAAAATTCATAAGTACTTAAACTAAAATGAGTTTCAAAAGTATCTCATTTGTTCCTCCATCTTCATCCTCCTCAGAATTTGCCCCCAAATCGGACTCATCATCTGCACTATCATCACCACCACTACTTGCCTCTCCACTTGGTACATCAATTGGATACTCCATTTCAGATAAATTACCATCCTCAATCGATTTAGTTTCCATGTCAGCTTCTCCACACTGCCCATTCAATTCTTTCTCATCATGAAAGTGTGCACTACTCCCTTCTTCAATGATGTCAAAGCTCATGTATTGATCAACAAAGTCTTCACGTTATTTTTCCCAAAAATTTTGAACCCCATCCCCCACACGAGCGCTTCCTACACCTTCATTGACTTGTTCAGTCTCCCTTTCAGCAGCATTTTCAACTCCACTGCCAATAGCAGTACTGCCTACACCTTCATGCCTAATACCTCCATCAATGCTCACTTGTGGTGAATCTCCTTCGACAACATCACGCTCTACCTCATCCATTCCTTGCAAAACTTAACAACAAAAATAATTACCATAACAATCAACATATCATTGAAAAAATAATTTTAATACACTAACACTCTGTTTCTTTCACATTCTTTTTTTTTTCTGAACACAAATATATGAATTTCCCCTAACTATTACGAAAAGTTACCATAGTTCTCGACTATAATGTCATGGTTCGCACATAACAATGAACAATCAGTTAAGGGCTAAGGTGAGGCTTACCTTGAATACAAAGATTAGGACTGGTGATAAAGTTCTTTGCACTCGCAGCACGCCTCGCTTGAAAAATTGCAGAACTTGTAACTTCACGAGAAGACCCTACGAAAACAACTCCTCTAACCCATCGAAAACCCCAGTTATCTTAGAAACAGGCTGAAAGCAAAAAAGAAGCTTTGGGGATTCGAGAATCGTGGAGAATAAGCCAACAGACAATTCATATTAGAAGGTTCGATCATATGTGATTTACCACAAATGCCCTTGCTGACGTGTTCAGATTTAACGGAGGATGACTGCAATCCGTGAATTTGAAAACGGAACAAAACTGAGACCTTTTTTTTTTTTTTTTGTAAAAAATGAAAACATAGACGCTGAGTTGTTACTGAGTCAAAACACATAGCATGTTTTTGTAATTTGCCCTCTTAAAAATAAATGGCTACCCAATATTCATTTCTCGAAGTGAGATGTTTCGTGTATCAGACTGCTCTTTTTAGTGCCACAACCACAAAGCTAACTAACGAAGTATATAATATAACAACGAACTTGTTGCATTGGAAAGACATATTTGGTATTATCTTATACAATCTCAAAACCTTTTTTTTAATTTATTTCATCCATGACATGTGCTCACATAGTTTTTCAAGAAGCATATAACAATGCCCTGAAAAACTCAGTTAATGCCGATCTAATAAAAATAAAATTGAGGTTTTCTCGAGATTGTTTTTACAAACTGTAGTTCAAAAAATTTCCTTGAAATATAATTATGGTATAAGAAACCAATACCAATGTTTATGTCCTTGCCATTAATCAGTACAACCTGGTAATTATCAAAGCCCATATTCCAATCTCGTACTACACTTCTAATTAAATTAGGGGGCCCCTGATATAGGCTCACAGTACTGTAAAATGGGCCCATAAGGCCTCCTTCACACTACAAATGAGCCCACATTAGTGCCACGTCAGAAAACATCCCTTTTTCCTTTCCCTTCTTCATTGCCCAAATTTAGCAACTGTTGAATTCCCTTCATTAGAGTTTCATCTCTTGCCCTGTTCTTTCCTCTCTCTTCTTCTCCATACCAGAAGTTCAATTTTACTGCTGAGAAATGGAAATCAGAAAAACTTTAAAATTCCCTCAATTTGACTGGGTTCTTGGTTTACAAGAGAACGCAGCTAATGATTGAAGAAAGATATTGAAAATTGTTTGAAGATTGCAATGACAATTTGTAATTCACATACTAGCAATCACTAGTTACCCAATTTGATTATAGCTTAAAGATCCAGGCTTTATTGTGTAAGAAAATCTCAATTAAAGCATCTTAACTAAATCATGTATTTTTCTTTTGTGGAAATTTCACTTCAGCATTTGTTTTCCTCGTATCATAGGAAAAAGTTAATGTCTTTATTAATGTTTGCTAACGAGTTCATTGCTAGTCTTTTCTTATGTTAATAAAATTGATAAAATTGATATTAGCTGTAAATTGAAAAGATCAAGGAAATAAAGTTTGCTTAAAATGTCAGAAAATGTTGAATTTATGCTATGTTTTTTCCTCGACTCAAAGAATGTACTTTATTTAGTTTTTTATATTCACAGTAGATTGAGTAGCTTAGTTGTCTTAATTCTTTTGGTTAATTAATTATGGATGACCGAGCTTCAAAGAAATAAAGACTTTTTTGGATCTTGTTTTATCATTTAAATGCCTCTTTGATACCTGATCTATTAAAATGGTCTTTTTGGTATCTCATCTATCTAATTTTGGTACATTTAGTGTTAATATTAAGGGATAACTTAAAAAACCTCCCATAAGGTTTCACGTTTTTTCGAAAAAACCTTGAAGTTTAAAAATTTTAAAAAATAACCCTAATGTTTCGCATCGTTATCAAAAACCTACTTTTCCATCCAAATGGCGTTAAATGTCGAAACCTACTTTTCAGGTCGCCACCCATGTTCCCCGTAAAAAATCGAAATCCCGAAACCCTTGCTCGTAGCAGATCTGAAACCAACCTGAAACAACCCGCGATTCCGGTGGCTGGGTTACAGGTTCGCGATTCCGGCAGTAAAGAAAGAAAACATGTAGCAGGATTTGGCCAGATTTTGTGTCGGAGAAGATAACTGGAGATAGGACGACTCAAACTGAAGTTCGATTTGGTGCCAGAGTTCGACTCAAACGGAGAAAATGTCACCGTCGCACCAAATCGATTAAAGGTTGCTGCCATCGTTCTCCTCTGTAAATCAAAATCCATCGTTCAAGATTCATGCTTAGATCTGGGTTTGTGGCTATTTTGGGTGATTTTTGTTTAGATTTCGACAGGGCGACGACAAAATCGGAGTAGATGTGGATATCCCATCGATTCGCAAATCCCGTCATCGGAATCTGAAACTGAAACCACCAGGAGTCGTAGTAGAATGCGAAACCACATTGTATGTTTTTGAAACCTCGAACTTAACCTTGGGAGATGTTTTTGTAAAAAAAAAGCTCAAGGGTGTTTATGCAAAAAGTTGAAACCTTATGGAATGTTTTTAAGGTTATTCCTTAATATTAACACTAAATGTACCAAAATTAGATAGTTGAGGTACCAAAAAGGTCATTTTAATAGGTCATTTATTAAAGGGGCGTTTAAAGGATACAACAGTACCCAAAAACACTTCGAAGTTGGATTTAATGTGAATCTCTTCCTTTCCACAAAATATAATTATGTCTTTGTTTGTGTGAGATTAATTTTATT
>CAOJBJ011955638.1:0-10964 GCA_948291685.1 Euphorbia celastroides | reverse complement strand
CTCTTTCTTTCTCTCTTCTCTCTGCAACCCAATTCCCCAATTTCAAAACCCGTATGGGTGGGTGAACTTTTCACGGGCTCTTAAGTCCTTTTCCTTTACCATTCAATCAAGCGGTTCACATATCGCCACTCCATCCGGTTCTGTTCTCTGATGATCATAATAAGGTAAAACATTTGCTTAAGTTTGTGTTATTTTAGCGAAATTTGAGGTTTTGAACTGTTTTTGTATGGATCTATCGGCTGTAACAGTTGGTCAAGGTATGGATATGCCGATTATGCACGATAGTGACCGGTACGAAATGGTCCGAGATATCGGGTCTGGGAATTTCGGGGTTGCAAGGTTGATGAGAGACAAACAGACTGATGAACTCGTTGCTGTTAAATACATCGAGAGAGGTGAGAAGGTTAGTTTTTTCTGATCTTTATGTTCATCTTAATAGTTAGTAGGGCTCGGTTGGCTGAATCTTAAGTTCTTTTTTTAATGTTTCAACAGTGATGATAATTTAGAATCAAAGTTCATTATCTAAAGATTCGGAGATTATGATTCATAGATTTCCTGATTGCATGTGTTGCAGATAGATGAGAATGTACGAAGGGAAATTATAAACCACAAGTCATTGAGGCATCCTAATATTGTCAAATTTAAAGAGGTTAGTCAATTCTGGCCATTCGGGTTTCTTTTTTCCCCAATCGAAAACTCGTGATTTGCCAGCTCAACTATGATAAACAGGTTATATTAACACGGACACACCTGGCTATTGTGATGGAGTATGCCTCTGGCGGTGAGCTTTTCGAGCGAATATGCAGTGCAGGTCGTTTTAGCGAAGATGAGGTTTGTACTTTATAGGCAGAAAATTTGATATACATTAAGTAGAATTCGGTTTTACTTGATGTTCTTTTGTGTATTAATGTAGGCTCGATTCTTCTTTCAACAACTTATATCGGGAGTGAGCTACTGTCATTCAATGGTTACTAAATGCCGAAGTTTTTTTTGTCTAGTTCGGTAAATGCTTTTACTGACTGGTTTGGTTTTGATGTATTTTTTGTGAAGGAAATATGCCACCGTGACTTGAAACTGGAGAATACCCTGTTGGATGGAAGCCCAGCTCCTCGTTTGAAGATTTGTGACTTCGGTTATTCTAAGGTACGATAATCCTATCTTGTTTAGTCTGCATTTTTTTATGTTGTTTTTATTCTCAATAATCACTCGTGTTTCATACTTATAACAGTCATCGGTACTCCATTCCCAACCAAAATCTACTGTCGGGACTCCCGCCTATATAGCACCCGAGGTGTTGCTTAAGAAGGAATATGATGGCAAGGTAGTAAAACTCATCTCCTGTCTGTTTCGGGTTAAAATTGTCTGTTCGACAATTTTTTTCAACTCGAGTACTAACTTTTCACACATATTATGTTTCTCAGATTGCAGATGTTTGGTCTTGTGGGGTAACTTTATATGTAGTGTTGGTGGGAGCATATCCATTTGAGGACCCTGAAGAACCGAAAGATTTCCGGAAGACTATACAAGTAACTCACTAGTCACTATTTATCCCTTTTTTTCCCGGTCTCTTGCTAAGATAATTAATGTGATCTACTGCTTGTTACAGCGGATTTTGAATGTCCACTACTCGATTCCTGACTATGTGTATATATCTCCCGGGTGCCAATCTCGAGAATATTTGTGAATGACCCTGCAAAGGTCAGTGTAAAGTCTTCTCTTCTTCATTACACTCGGAGAATTAATTTGTTCTCATTTTGACATATTTATGCTGACAGAGAATAAGCATTCCAGAGATTCAGAACCACGAGTGGTTTTTGAAGAATCTTCCAGCTATTCTTATGGATGAAAATGCAATAAATGAAGAGCCGGATCAGCCGAAGCAGAGCAATGAGGAGATAGAGCAGATAATAGCAGAAGCCAGCATTCCAGCAGCAGTAACCCGAAATCTGGATCGGGATTTAACAGGAAGTTTGGGCATTGATGATGACATGGAGGATGACTTAGAGAGTAATCCCGAACTCGACATGGATAGCAGTGGCGAGATTGTCTATGCTATGTGAAGATTTTACTTTTCTGGGTCAAAACGAAGATGAAAATCCATTTTTCTGTTGTAATATGCATTTTGCCATGTTTTAGTGGTATTTTATAAGACCGAAATGTAATAAAGACGTAGTCATTGTGTGTAGCTGGCTTTACGATTCAGTTCTTGTGTAATACACTGGTTAAATAAGGAAAATATTAAGTTCATTGAAAAGGGAAAACAAGTAAAAATGGGATTCAACCCGACATGAATCAAACACCCAACCTTCTGGCCGGTCTGGAGAAAACTCTACTCTTGTAATTTCTTGTATGCTCCTTTACTCTAAATCGTTCTTACAAATCTCAAATACTACAACAATATGAAGCTACATGTACAAAAAGTTGTTTCCAGCTCAAATTGAAGACTTGTACAAAATTTGTGTAGGGTTAATGCTTCCTGTACAGCATGGTTGGGGGTCAGGGCTTAGTTATGGACTCTCATCCCGGGTTTCGGGTCTAGTAGCCGGTGACCTTGAACGACCATTCTTCGATGGCTGTTGGGACTCGGCTTGTTCACCTGTTGCCTGAGTTGACAAAGGGGGAACCTGGGGTGTTTGCTCCCACCAATGAACGGTTGGATCATATCCAGATTCGGTCTGCCAGGATGCTGGAGGGTCGGCCCCTAGACTGCACCAGAAAGGTGGATATGCTGACGCCGGTTCAGCTGACTGGGAGGAGACGGTTCCATCGGGTTGACCATATGGTCTCTTCACCTCAGTCTGAGCAGTGATGTTTTCTGCATAGTTTGGCGCCTGCTGACTGTAGCCATAGGAAGGACTGAAAGGAGCTGAACCCATTTGAGCTTGTTGCCCATAGAAACCATAACCGGTCATCTGAGCCGTTTGATGTTGAGCCTGACCATAGTATGAAATATCGGTTGGTTGGGGCAGTTGTTGCGGTTGTGTGGGCTGTGCCCTATTGCCAGCAGAGGCATAAGCTGGTTGTACATAACCGCTACTCACCTGTGGCTCTGAGATCCATGCCTACACAAAAAAAAGCAGCAAGCCGGTGAAAAGCTTGGAATACCAAAACGGTAAATTAAGGGGAAAACTATTGACTTACCCTATATATTACATCATTAAGCAATTTTTTGGCTGCCTTGATCTGTTTGGTTGTACCATTTATGTATAGAGTTCTCTCTGTTGACGGATCATCAGGATGAAGGTGAAGGGGAAATACCTGAAAAGAGGCACAACTAATTTAAAAAACTTTGATCCAGCAAACAAAATACATCTCAACTCATAAGTTATATATCAACCACGCCATAAGAAATGAGGAGACACTCTCAACTTCATATAGAAGAAGTCGAAAACTCGCTATTGCTTCACTTCAATATCCATAAATACCAAATCTAGCATGATAAGTAGATAATTCAACAAAAGAAACCACTTCAATACTGCAAACCTGCATATTAGCTCCCGATTTTCTTTGCATATACTTCATGGTTTCACCGCCCTTTCCAACGAGCAACCCCACCTACAACAGGCAGAAACACAAAATTACAAACTACAGTTCAACGTTTTCGACACATTTACACCAACAGTCAACATAAAACACCAAATTAACCTTATCATTAGGAACTTCCACTTCCACTGTAAACTGTTTGCCTTGAGGTTGGTTTACATTGAATCCATGAACTGTAGTAGCCTCCTGGCCAAACAAAACGAAAAGCCACGCTTAAACGAATGAAAATCCTCTCAATATAGAAGCTAACGCTTTCGACAAAAGAATACCTGAAAAATTACAGCATTGATGAGCTCTTCTGCCCTACTAATTTGTTCTGTTGTACCAATCACATCCACATCTCTCGTTAGAGAATGGAGATCAGCCTCGTGATCTCTTGGTACTTCAACAGTGGCCCCAGATTGTAGTTGAATCTGTTTGATTGTTTTTCCTTTTTTACCTACAACAAAACCAACCTACAAGAAACAGGTAGGATTCATAAGGCAAGAATGACGAGTAAATTTGTTGCTTCATGCAAGGCAGCAAGAAAATGTCATACCCTGCTTTTAAGAATCGTAATTTTCTTGTTTTCAACTTGGTTCTGATTCGATTCAGCAGTGGAAGGCACTGAAACAAAACTTGAACAAGTAATCGTGAATAACTATGGCTTCACTAGAAAATTAGACACCATTGCAAAACGATGGACAAGATTAATTAATACCTCGCTCTAAATTATCTAAACAAGAATGCAAACCCTTTTGTACAATTTGCAGACAGACAATCCAAACAGAAGAACACGAACAAGAAATTCTAAGATTTTGACAGAACTTGATAGAGACAGTTACGATTAACAAGTAACAATTCTTGAACACCTTCAATTCACCATTCGAACACAGAAATGGAAAAGAAATGAAGAGAAATTAGGGAAATCAATTAGCAATCAGCGAATAATCAACAAATTAATCAGTGCAGAAACACGTAATCGAATAAACAATCAAACACATTCAAATTTCGAAGCCGCGAGAGGAGGATTACCTGGGGAAGAGGGCGGTTTACGCTCGGAGAAAATAACGGCAATTTTTGGGCGCTTAGCTTCGGCGGCCGGAGCGGGGATTTCTTGGGGGTTCTGATCGGCGAGTTCGAGTTTTCTTTTCCCGCCATCTGATAGCTCTTGCTGGTCTCGTTCAAGTTCTTGTCCTGCCATGGAAAAGAACGGCGAAAGTTTCGGCGAGCCTCGCCGGAATCGCAGTGAGTGATTTGCGCCGGCGGCGGGTTGAGAGGAGACAGTACGGTGAAGTATTAAGACGCGGGAGATGGATTTTGGTGCCAAAAGTTTGAAAAGCTTCTTTGTTTGTTTTATTTGCGTTTGTAGATTCTTTTATATTTGTTGTGTGTATTATTTTGTAAATTAAGTAGTTTATTTTGTTCATGATCTTTTATTTTTAATTTTGTTCGAAACTTATTCAAGAAGTTTGAGTTCACCTTACTACTTGTGAAGACTTAATACTCTTTTCGCGATTCAATAATAGTTTTTGTAGTTGCCGAAAATTATAATATCGTTATGATAAATAATTAAGACGTAATACCATTTTTGTGATTTAATAATAATTTTTGTAGTTACTAAAAATTGTAATGTCATTAGGATAAATAATTAAGACTTAATACAATTTTTGTAATTTAATAGTAACTAGTGTAGTACTCGTGCAATGCACGGATGTGTTATTTGTAATCAAATTAATTAATAAATTTATCTAATTTGTAATATGACAAAATTTAAGAAAAAGTTAAACTTTAGATATACACTAATTAATAAATATTCACCATTTAATGGATAACTAAAAAAATTTGAATTTATTTAATTAAATAATTAAAAATATTAATTATCATCCATAATCTATTTTATAAAAATAAGGATAAAATAGATATTTAACACTTAATTGTTTTTAGTAATAGATCAAATGCATCCAACCCCCTAAATTTATCTATTTTTTTATCCGGTCCCCTTAACTTTCAAAAGTAATTTCCTTGTATATTCCAAACAATAAGTTTCAAATCCATTATCAAAAAGGAGAAAAAAGAGACCTTGACTCCAAGTAAAAAAAATCACTAGCTTTAGAAACTTATTGACTTCCTTATCCCTTTCACCTCCTACCATGTCCAAGTTGATCAAATCCTTAGACCCCACAAGAGCATTCTGCACTTTCTTCGTGAGTAGCTTCACCTTTTTTCCTTGGATTCCATAAGACTTTAAAAAAAAATAATAGCATTATTACAAATATTTATAACCACGACTCTGACAAAATAGTGGGTATGACCTGTTATAATAGGTTATTTACTTTCTTTATTATTTTTAACTAAAGTGATATTCCACATGTCCAAATACTATTGGTGAGAAAAACCAAGTTATTTTACGATAGAATATGCCTAATGTATAAAAATACATACTAATATTCTTTAGTCATTGTATTCAGTTGGCGTTACGATTCAGTTCTTGTATAATACACTGGTTAAATAAGGAAAATGTTAAGTTCATTGAAAAGGGAAAACAACAAGGATTGAACCCGACGTGTTGTGATCTGAAGAAAAACTCTACCCTTGTAATTTCTTGTATGCTCCTTTACACTAAATCGTTCTTACAAATCTCGAATTCTACAACAATACAAATCTACATGTACAGAAAGTTGTTTTCAGCTCAACCCTTGGACTAACAGGGCTTTCGAGTCTTCAAGAGGTGTATTAATAAAATTGAACACAATTTGTCAAAAAATTTGTGATGGGATTGAAATGCTTCCTGTACAGCATGGTTGGGGGTCAGGGCTTAGTTATGGATTCTCATCTCGGGTTTCGGATCTAGTAGCCGGTGACTCAGGTTGTTCACCTGTCGCCTGAGTTGACAAAGGGGTTGTTGGGTCCCACCAATGAATGGTTGGATCATATCCAGATTCAGTCAGCCAGGACGCTGGAGGGTCGGCCCCTCGACCACACCAGAAAGGTGGATATGCAGACGCCGGTTCAGTTGACTGGGAAGAAACTGGTCCCTCGGGTTGACCATATGGCGCCTGCTGACTGTAGCCATGGGAAGGACCGAAAGGAGCAGAACCTGTTTGAGGTTTAAGTCCATAGTAGCCATATCCGGTCATCTGAGCCGTCTGATGCACGGTCAATGGATTTGATGGATCCCAAGTCTGATCATAGTTTCCATAGTATGAAACATCTGTTGGTTGGTGTCCTGATTCTGCATGACCCCTAGTCCCTGATGATTCCAAGATTCATTTCTACATAAAAGAAAAGCAGTAAACCTGTGAAAAGCTTGAAACACCAATACGGTAATCTGGCAAAAATGCAGGGGAACTGGGAGCTCATTTGAATCTTTCATATGATGGAAAAACACTGTAGACTTACCCCGTTAATTACATCATTGACCAATTTTTTGGCTGCCTCGATCTGTTCTGCTGTTCCGTTTATATATACAGTTCTCTCCGTTGACTGGACACCGGTCTGAAGGTGAGGGGGAGGTACCTGAAAAGAGGCACAACTAATTAAAAAATTCGATCCAAAAAACAAAAAATACATCTCATCTCAGAAGTAGTATATCAACAACAAAATAAGAATGGAGGAACCATTCATAAGTTCATGTAGCAGAACTGGCTACAGATTCATGCGTGTTACTTCAAGAATAGTAATGCAACGACTATGAGAGCCCGAGCTTTGCATTATTGAAAGGGAGACGGTGGATTACAAAAGTGCCATAAGTATTTTCTGGGAAAGATAGAGCTCATTTTTACCATTGAAATTCGTCCTTGAATCTTGAGATATAATTTGAAGCAAATCATATATGTTTGGAGATCAGTGTTTCAAATCATTTCCATAAAAACCAAATCTAGCATGATAAGTTGATAACTCAACAAAAGAAGCCATTTCAGTATTGCAAACCTTTATATCAGTTCCTGATTTGCTTTGCATATACTTTATGGTTTCACCGCCCTTTCCAATGAGCAACCCCACCTACAACAGCCAGAAACACAAAATTACAAATTACAGTTCAACGTTTTCACCACACTTACATCAACAGTTAACATAAAACACCATATTAACCTTATCATTAGGAACTTCCACTTTCACTGTTAACTGTTTGCCTTCAGATTGGTTTACATTGAACCCATGAACTGTAGATGACGCAGCATTAGCCTCCTGGTAAAACAAAACGAAAAGCCACACTTAAACGAATGAAAATCCTCTCAAGGCAGAACATAACGCTTTGGACAAAAGAATACCTTAGAAATTACAGCATTGATGAGCTCTTCTGCCCTACTAATTTGTTCTGCTGTACCAATCAAATGCACATCTCTTGTAAGAGAATGGAGATCAGCCTCATGATCTTTTGCTAGTTGAACATAGGCCCCGGATTGTAGTTGAATCTCTTTGATTGTTTCTCCTCCTTTACCTATAACCAAGCCAACCTGCAAGAAACAGGTGGGATTCATAAGGCAAGAATGTCCAGTAAATATGTTCCTTTCATTCAATGCAGCAAGAAAATGGCATACCTTGCCTTCAGGAATCGTAATTTTCTTTTTTGAAACTGGGTTCTGATTCGATTGAGAATCTGAAGGCACTGAAACAAAATTTGAACAAGTAATCATGAGGAATAATTGTGGGTTCACGAGAAAATTAGACAAACCACTGCAAAACGATGGACTAGATCTTTTTGTTGATTAGTAAACTAAGGAAAGTAGAATTTGCAGAAAAACAACTGAAACAAAAGATCACGAACAAGCAATTCTAAAGATTTTGAAAGAATTTGTAGAGACAGTTATGATTAACAAGCAACATATCTTGAATACAGAAATGAAAAAGAAATATGAAGTAACAGACGAGATCAATTAGAGAAATCAATCAGCAATAAGCGAATAATTAACGAATTAACCGGTGAAGAAACAATCAAACACATTCGAATTTCGGAGCTAAAGGAGCTCGGAGAAATTACCGGGGGCAGAGGGCGGTTTACGCTCGGAGAAATGAAATTCAATTTTTGGGCGCTTAGCTTCGGCGGCTAAAGGAGCGGCGATTTCTTGGGGGTTCTGATCGGCGAGCTCGAGTTTTCTTTTCCCGCCATCTGTTGGTTCTTTCTGGTCTGGTTCAAGTTCTTGTCCTCCCATGGCGAAAGATCCGGCGAGACTTGCCGGAATTTCAGAGAGTGATCGGCGCCGGCGGCGAGTTGAGAGGAGACAGTACGGTGAAGTATTGAGACGCGGGAGATGGATTTTGGTACCAAAAGTTTAAAACTCTTCTTTTGTTTGTTTGATTTGGTTTTGTAGATCGTTTTATAGTTTTGTTTTGAGTATTATTTTGTAAATTAAGTAATTTATCATGTTTACGTTTCTTTAACTTATTTCCAATTCAGTTCAGTATCTATTCAATAAAGTTGAGTTTAGTTCAGTATTTATTTAATAACAAACCACTTTATATTTTTGTTTCGTGTATCTTTAATTTTTGATTGTTTTATAACTTAAGTAGTACTCCAATGCAGCTATCTTTTTTGTTTTATTTTTAAATTTTACACTAATTTGTTCATTAATATATGCTCCTATTTTCTTTTTCTTTACGTGTGTTTACTCTTCTCACTTTTTTTCCTTTTCTGTACATCGTCTTAGAATATTGAAGCATTTTCACAATTTACCATATATTAACTAAGAGAAGTTAGACATTAATAAAAAAGAGAATTTTAATATAAAAGTATGAAGGATAATTTGTAATTAAAATAATATAATTAAATTTTATTGATTTTAATAAATATTCCGAAAAGACATACAAAAAAGAATGGAGGAAGTATCTCACTCTTGCAAAAATACATAATATTAATAAAAACACATTAAAGTGATATTATTTCCTTTTTTTCATGGTTGTTTTTAACTAACTCATCAAAACCAATAAAATACCTATTATATCAATAATATTTGCCCATGCAAAAGTCTCTTTTTCTCCATTACTAACCAATAATTTCATCAATACTTAACCTCTATTTTCATTGATAGAAAGGGAAAATGGGTAAAAAATGATGAAAGTGCATTTATAATTTAAAAAGACAATTATAAAGAACAACAGCAAAAGTGTCAGAAACCAACCATTAAAAAAGAATAGAGGTAGTGTTTAGTTCGATGTAAAAATTTGGGGTGGATAATTTGAGAATGTGACATTGCCCTTACATGCGACAAATAATCTCTCTTTTCTAATACATAGGCCCTGTTCTCTTGGACTTAAAATAAGGAAAATAAATTCAGTTCAGTTCAGTTCAGCTCCAATAAATTTTAATAAATTCAGTTCAGTTCAGGTCTAATAAGTTCAATCCAGTTCAGTTCAATTCAGTTCAGCTCTAATACGTTCCAACAAACTTATACAACAGCAACTACAACAACAATAATAATAATAATAACAACAACAACAACAACAACAACAATAATAATAATAATAATAATAATAATAATAATAATAATAATAATAATAATAATAATAATTAATGAAGATAAATAAAAATAAATTTATAATAAAATATTGTCTATGTTGGACCAGTCTCGCTGATGCCTAAAGCCTCGCTGAAGGAACAACTCGTTGAAGGGTTTTGCTCTGGCTAGAAGTCATTCTCAGAGAAGAAAGTCACGCAGTAAAGCATTTGGGAGAAGCTCACTGAGAGGAAATGTCGCTGATAGTGACATAAGCAATGATGCAAAAAGTTAGTTTGTCCTATGTCCAGCTGTCCAGTTTTGACAAGAAGTAAATCGCATTTAATGCGGTCTGCGGAAGTGACAAGCGCACATTTAATGCATTCTGAAAAAGTGAGAGGTGCGAAGCAAAACACGGTATGGCGCATCTGACATCCTGAAATCGCGCAAGACCTAATTCCGGTAAAAAGGAACCTTGGAAACCGCTACACCAATCAAAATTCAACAACACAAGGTCAAAGCCACAAGAATTCAGAATTTGCAGTAGGTTAAGTCTCCAAGAAAGAGAAGCCTCCAATGAAAAATTATCGTTGTGAGTAACGAGCAGAATTCTCTAACTTTCAGTTAGAAAATCTCTAAACGGTCTGAAAACAACGGTAATATTTCTACTGGCTATAAAAGGAGTGTTGGACCAGCTTCGCTGATGAAAGCAGCTCACTGACGAGGGAGCTTGTTGATGGACCAGGTGAAGACAGCTCGCTGACGAGGGAGCTTATTGATGGACCTTGTGAAAGTAGCTCGCTGACAAAGTAGTTCGCTGAAGGATCTGCTCGCTGGAGAAGGCAACTCGCTGAGAGAGTTCACTGATGGACGCGCTCGCTGATGGATTTCGCTTTGACAATCACTGAGAAATCAAGTGTCTCAGCATGGAAATCAAACGCACTGAAAGCACTCTCGCTGAAGTTCACCCACGTTGCGCATTAAATGCAAAATAGCTTTTCCTGA
>CAOJBJ011955444.1:0-11680 GCA_948291685.1 Euphorbia celastroides | reverse complement strand
ATTGAGATTCCATTTTCATGTTACTCTAACTATTTAATGTAAATTTCCATTTTAGAATGAAAGAGCAAACAATAAGAAGGAATCCAAAATGGAGAAGCCAAGCGGTGAGAACAATCATCAAACTGTGCATAGTTCAAAGGTAAAAGCATATAGCATCATGCTTATTAGATATGTAATTGTAATGCTTGTATATTCATTTTCTAAAGTCCAAAGTCCTTTGCCAATTTTTCATTTTTGGTTAATTTTTCTTCTTTCTGTAGGTGCAGAAATATAGTTAATACAGCTGCATCTCTTAATTCTATTTCTCATATCAAACAGAAGGGTTTTGCTTGAAAATCTTATGTAAAAAGCATTTGGTTCCTTAACTTCAAAGCAAAAAAAGTGTGGCAGTTGTAAGAAGGAGCATTTGCATGACTATTGTGTTTATGGGATTGTAAAGGCCATCAAATGATGGGGGGAGTCTATTTCATCATTTTTTTTCTGATTTTCAGTAGATTCTTATGCTTCTCCTGAATGATATAGGTAACCAGCAAGCCAAGTGAGAACCACAGTTTAGTTTGCAATGTTAATCAAGAACAATCGTATGAGATATCTCCATATAAAGATTCTGATAATGAAGATGAAGAAGAAGAAGAAGAAGAGAACAGGCAAAACAAATATAGACCTTCATGGACCAGGTACATATCTAATATATATGTTGCTCTAACATGATCCTAGATTAATATTCACCAACATTGATATACAACTAGTCATGCTACATGCTATTTCTTCTGTTTTCTATTGAGACCAGAAGTTGTCTGTAATCTGTACAAGGCCTAATAAAGAATGTCTTTGTTCTTACATCTGCAGAAAAAGTCAACTGTTTCAGCTCAGCACAATATAGATGCAAAGTTGCTTTTCCCCCCAGAAAGGTGTCACAGTACTTTGAAAGGTACTATTGCTATAGGGCCTTGACTTTTAAAATGCCTGTTATGCTGCTACTTATTTCTGGACTGAAATATGCTTGTCCTTTGTAGTTCTCTTGCCCCAAAAACTTCAGCGGATATCATAAACACGGTGATGGAGTTGGACCAATTTGCTGTGCTTACTAAATGGTTTGTTCCCTTCATCCTTTTTTTTTGGTCCACTTTTCCTGCGTCACTAATATTAGTAGGCAACTAGCAATGGAGAACAATGAAGAAAAAATAAGAGGTCAGTGCGGATGTTTATCCCACCAATAACAGTACCTCTAAGACTAACAAGGTGAATAAGGCCCTTTTCTTTTGGACTGGACTGAACGGAACTGAACTGAACTGAACTAAACGGAACTGAACTGAAACTTAAACTTAATGCTGGTAGAACTAAACTTACTAACCCAAAACTTAATGTAAACTTAATGAAACACAAGTAAACACATAGAAATTCAATACTGTTGTTTTCAACTTACAAGTTAAATGACAAATTTGTTGATACTATTAACTAAAGTCAACTTTAACCTGGAATGATTTTGTGGCCGCAAACCGTTTGGCATTAGTAAACCACAATTTCTCAGTTTAATTGATTCTGCATGGATGGAAAAATTTGAGTATTTTTACTTTCTTGTTCTAACAGATGAAGAAGAAGAATCAATTAACCTACCAGAGCAGGTGATTTGATTTGCACTCAGTAGCTGAAGACTGTAAATTTGTAGTAATGTACATACTTTTAATGCTAAGTCTAGATTAGACCCACCTAAAAAAACATGTCTCAATGACCAGCTGATGCAGCCTTGAACCATCCGAAGCAAATTTGTTAGTGTTAATTTATTTTGATGTGTAGCAAAGGCTTTATAAAGAGGAAATGATCAGCCATTATTTTGTTGTAGTATTCATGATTCGCCATAAATAGCCGTTTGATGTGTTGCAAAATTTGGTATAACTATTCTCTCCCATGACTAACACTCAATTAAATTAGACCTAAAAAACAATCTTACTGGTTGAGGAACAACAATCTTACTGGTTGATTACGAGAAGTCCTCAAATGGACAAAGATCCATAGTCACTAGAATGAATTTTTGTGTTTTAATTTAAGATTGCTTTGTGATCTTTAAAAAATTTCAACTTCTAATCATATGTGGAATCAAGTGAGTATGGTTGATTTGAATGTCGGTAGAGCTGCGCAACTTTATTACAAACGGGAGAGTCTATCGTACTTAACAACGCTATTTAATTAAAAAATATCTTCTCTTTTCAAAAAAATTCAAAGATAACAAAGTATCCCAATTAAAAGCGGATGAAGTCTAACCCAATAATATTTCTACTTTATTATAATTCATTTTCATTTCAATGTACTTTAGTAGTATAAAATTTGCATCTAACATTGTTTTCGTCATCTTGTACACAATCTTCTTCTTGGATCTCGGTTATGTTATTGCATGACTAATCGCATATTATAACGATATATAACAATAGTGATAGTAGTGACTATTTTATATTAATACATTTTTACAATAAACAATAAAATAGTAATATTTACTGTATAATTTATTTTGTTAATAGACATTATTCTTTTCGTTACTACTAGCCGTTGGTCAAAATATCCAAAAATGTAATTGATTGCTAGTGAAATTATAACCGATATAATATAGGTTATATATTTTGTAAAAAACTTTCAGTTAAACATTTAAAAGGTAAATCTACAGAATAATAAATTATTGAATTCATCTATGGTAATCTATAGATGATTTAATTCTAAAATAATGAAGTTCAAGAATGAATTTACCCTATAAAACCTTAAGAAGAATCAACCCCAAACAACACCAACCAATTCATAAAATGGAATTCAAAAAACAACCAAAAACATATGCCTATTCACAATTCCAATCTTTGCTCTGAAACCGAATCCAATGCCGAAGACTTTATCAAGAAAAGCTGCAAAGTATCACTTAATCTTGACCTCTGCTCTCAACTCCCAGCAGAGTTCCGACTCGTATCAACAAAAGTTGAGCCACTGAAGTCTCACATCCAAGACACTGAGCCAAAGCTATCACAAAATCTCAAGGATGAAATGGCTTCTATTTTAGTTATGTGAGGGTTGGTTTAGCATTGGTTTTTCCTTCGGTAAAAAAATAAAAAAAGCGAGAGAGAAAATATTGGCTAATCATCAATTTCTTCCATTTATACCTTTTCTATCTTTTTAAGTCAATCTTACTTTTATGTAAAAAGAATTTTAGATGAATTATGAAGTGAAACCCGAATTTGAGACCTCTAAAGATCATGTATCCACTTTGAACTGTAGGCCTAAGACATTTTACAAGATGTAAAAAGCATCAGATTCACATTAACAAGCATTCAAAACCTATTATGCAACTTGCTTCGTCGTTCCAGAATTATTTTATTTAGTTTTAAATTGTGCTCACTTTTATTTGTCAATATATAATGGTCAATGCATTTTCTTCTCTTTTTATATGATTTACAGTAATGTTTGTTGGAAAAGAGATTGTATACAAACCAAATTATAAATCTATATATTACTAAAAGCAAAGAAGTAGTCAATTACTTCTTTGCCCTTATGACTTTTTAATGCTTAATTATCAATTATTATCACATAAATATAATTTAAAATTTTATAATTTCTTGATAAACCTTTAACATTTTAATCTAATAATCAATTAATTGAATGGATAATTACTATGTGGTTTTTAAACGAAACTTAGTTTCACCCTTACATCATATATTTATATTTTTTTATTTATAAAAAATTGTAAAATTCTACTACAAATTGATAAATGGGTGCTTTCATGTCAATTCCAAAACTCTACAAACAGATCACGTTGGTGGATACAATTATATGCAAAATATTCATAATCTTCATTCCATTTTTAAAAATTTGTGAATTTGAATTGTAACAGCATTACATACACATAAATACTTATAAAAAAAAGCTATCCATTGAATATATAAATCATATGACTCCAAAATTCTATTACAAATTGATTAATACATCATTCTACATCAATTATAAATTCTACCACCAGATCACGTATATATATCTTAATTTAATATTTTTTGAAAATTTAAATTCAAATTGTAAACGGATTAAACAAAGGCAAATAGTTATAAGAAAAGTAATTCAAAAAGTATATAAATTGAAGATTTCATGCAATTAATATCTTCAAATTTCATGGTAGAAAGATATCACAAAAATAATTGAGAAAGATAAAGTTTTAATAAAAAATGATTTGTAGAAAAATAAAGGAAATAACGGGTGTTTGTGATCATAATATTTAATTATTAGATGAAAGTCAGAAAATAGGAAAAAAAAAACAAAATATGAATAGTTGAGCAGAAGTGAGATCATAATAGAAAATCAGTTTATCATTGTATGATAAATTAAATAGAAAATAAATCGAGCCAATCCGTTGAATTATTAGATAAAAGAAGAGTAAGGGTTTGCTATTATCTTTAGCAGGCCTATTGATAGAGATCAATCGTTTTTTCCTAGATGGTCATTCTAGTTATCAACCCGTGGGGGAGAGGGTCAAGAAGATTAGAGATTATGTATTAATTCTTGAATACTTGTTATAGTAAAAAATTCGTATGATATTTTCTCAGATTTTACACGTGTAATACAAGTTCCTTTTATTTCTCCAAGTAAAGCTCTTCAAATCGTAATGCCTGTCGTATCAGATTGACCTTGATTATTTTGTTTCTAAAATTATATATTTTATTGAAAGTAAATAAGTCTTAATTTACTTTTTTACTCTTATATATTTAACTAGTGTCGTCCCGTGCGATGCACGGATGAGTGTGTATATATAATTGTTTTTCAAATGAATTATATCAAATATGAACTTCATGTTTATTTCCAAATATATATATATATATATATATATATATATATATAATCATTATTCTTGATTTTACTTAATTATTTAATAATAATTTGATTTGAAAAAAAAAATCTTTATACTGCTAACTTCTTCTTTTCACTAAATTATAATGATTCATATTTGTCACCACATCAATTAAGCCGAAGTTTTTTGTAAGTAAAAAGGTCTTTTAAAAAGCTTAAGAGTAAAAAAGTCTTTTATTGTAGTCTAAATCAACTGCTTAGACAATTTAAATCAATAATTTTCAATGCAATTTAAAAAAAAATCCTTCCTAGATAATTTGAAAAACCATGATAAAATTAAGTTTAAAATATGATTTATTGTGGATGACATATAAAATCTGTATATCTATAAATTAAAAGTTCAATATAATTATGATTCAGGCTCACGTAATCATTTATTTATTAATTTTATTATTTCATTGCAATATAATTAAAAATTAATAAATAAATGATTACGTGAAATGTAGAAAAATGTGGATAGGATGAATATCAGAACAAGCATATAATCATATCATTGGCTCTTATACATTTTTTAAAGTTTTAAATTCAAATTCAAAAAATTTCACATCTCATCAAAAGACTCAACGTTATTTGCTTATCTTATTTTTCTATTGCAATAGATTTGGTTATTTTATGCAAAGCTATTGAATTAAGAATGTTAAGTTTAAACAAAATTTGTTGTTTCTTTTTCTGTTGTTTCTTTTCCTTAATAGGTAAATTTTGTCAATATTTGTTAGTTCTACAGTTTCTATTGTTGATATATAGTTATTTGTCAACACGTTTCCTTTTGATCAACACAAATATTAATTATTATGTATGTTGTTTTTTATTTTAATTTGTTACTATTTATTTCTATAGAAAATTAGAGGTGTCTATTATGCAGAAATTTAATTCGGTGGAGATATCAATCTAATCAGGGTGAAATTAAAGAAAAAGATCTATATTCAATATAGATGCGGGTAAGATGCTATTGACTCTCAAATTAGGTGTTCTCCGTCTTTATTAGTCATTTATTTTATTTTTTCATTTATAGTGTTGGAAGATTTTTTTTATAGTTTATAACCAATACTACTATAATTTTCCGTTTATTTATGGAGTAAGTATTTAATTTATGTTACTAAGTAAATTTAAATAAGTTATCTGTGCATCGCACGGGAACATTATGCTAGTTTGTAATTAAGAGAAAAGAAACTATTTTATACAAAAATGTAAAAGACAAATCAGTTACTGTAATAAATAATAATTTTCTTATATAATTTTGGTAAAAAATGGTGGGACAACAAATAAAAAAGAATGATGCGAATTCATGACTATTAAAAAGCTGCTGTGAGAATAAGTTTGTTATCTAAGAAGATAAGATATGTTTGTAGCAAGGATATGACAGGCTAAATGCATTTTAAAGAGATGTAAATATATATATGCCGGGGTAAATAACTTCAATCAATCATTAAAATAAAATTAGCTGTATAAATTATTCGACCATGTGTTAATGAAACTTATTTTCTTCATGAACTCAGCTCTCCCCATAAGTTATCACTTGTCAGCTATAGAAAACTAATAGCAATTTCAAATGGAATATATTCACTTGTAAATGAATCGAATGGCCTAACTCTTTAAGAAAAACCTTTCCTACTAAAAAAATTCCCATGTAATCAGTTAAAGGAAAAATATGTTACTAAATACAATTAAATTTTATGTGTGATGGTCGGTAGAAAGATTTACGTACTAAAAACTCTATTCTTATTGATATTTATTACAATTTCAAATGGAAATAACAAATACATACAAATACTATTTGATTAACTAACTTATTACTTAACTTTAAACTAAAATCAGTCAAAAAGTAGAGAAAACCAGAAATTTGAAATGGAAAACGAAGAAATAAGAGAATAAAGTCAACTCTAAGGAGTATCGTCGTTATCATTGAAAGGCAAAAAGGCCCTGCCAACAGTTTCCAGAATCTGAAATTGAAGTTGAAGCAAGAAACCAGTTTGATTATGCTCTTTGTTCACCGTCTTTTCGATTGCTTATGCGGTTTCACAGTCTGATAAGCAAAATTTCTGCTTCCAATGAACACCAACACATCGCCAATCTCTTGCGCAGAAGCTCGGAATCCTCCAATTCACTCTACGGAAGAGCAATTCACGCCTGCCTCATTACAACTGCTCTCCCTTCTCTCTATCTCCACAACCACATTCTCATCTTCTACATCAAAACCGGGCAGCTACGGTATGCCTCTAACCTGTTCGACGAAATGCCTGAAAGAAATGTTGTTACTTGGTCCTCCATGATTGCTGGTTTTGTCAAACATGGTCATTCTCTCCGAGCTCTTTCTCTCTTTTCCTCTATGCATCTTGACCCTACAGTCTCCTTGAATGGATTTACTCTGGTTAGCACAATCCAAGCCTGCTCTTTGTCCGAGAACCCAGTCCATTTCTACCAAATTTACGGGTATATTTTTCGGTTAGGCTTTTTATCTAATGTATTTGTGGTCAATGCGCTTTTAACTGCCTTGATTCGGCATGGGAAGTTGCTGGAGGCTAAACTGGCATTTGATGAATGTTCAAACAGGGATATTGTCTCTTGGAATTCAATTATGTCTGGGTATTTGCAGTGTTCTTCTATAGAGTTGCCCAACTTCTGGAATCAGATGATTTGTGAAGGTGTCAAGCCTGATCATTTCAGCTATGCTACCATTTTTACCGGATTAGCTGCTCTCTCCGATCTCAAATTTGGTCTCCAAGTTCATACACAACTTATCAAGAGTGGTCATGGCGCTGACATTTGTGTTGCCAATTCTCTTTCTGAAATGTATCTAAAGAACTCGAAAATGGCTGATTGCTTGAACATATTTCGTGAAATGAGTTTCAGAGACGCTCGTTCTTGGACCCAGTTGGCTTCTGGATTTGTACACTGCAATGAACCAGACAAAGCTCTTGACCTCATCTTACAAATGCTTAAGATTGGCATAAACCCGAACAAATTCACTCTTGCCACTGCACTCAACGCCTGTGCCAATTTGGCTTCCTTGGAATGTGGCAAAATGTTCCATTGCTTGAGAATCAAACTCACCTCTCAGGTTGACGATTGTGTCGATAATGCATTAATTGACATGTATGTAAAATCCGGATATTTAGACAAAGCACGGGTTGTCTTTCAGTCAATGCCTTACCGGTCAGTTGTTTCCTACACATCTATGATTATGGGTTGTGCCCAAAATGGGCAGGCAGAAGAAGCTCTGGAATTTTTCGAACAGATGAAAATGGAAGGTATAGAACCGAATTACATAACCTTTATCTGTGTCCTTTATGCTTGTAGCCAAGGAGGGTTCATCAATGAAGGGTGGAAACACTTATTGTCTATGTCTAGTGACTACAAAATCAGCCCAGGAGAAGATCACTATGCTTGTATGGTGAATTTGTTAGGGCGTGCTGGGCATATAAAAGAAGCTGAAAAGTTGATTTTGGAAATGCCGGTTAAACCTGGTTTGCTTGTTTGGCAGACTTTATTGGGGGCTTGTAGGCTTCATGGGGATTTGGAAACCGGAAAGCGAGCAGCTGAGGAAGCAATGAAATTGGAGGGGGTTGACTCTTCGACATATGTGCTATTATCGAACATGTTTGCTGATTTGAAGAATTGGGACAGTGTGGAGATGTTGAGAAAAGTTATGGAGAATAAAGATGTGAAGAAATTGCCTGGATTCAGTTGGATGTAAGCAGAAAACAGTTTTCTTTTGTCATTTTTAGTCCAAAATCTATACAGAGAGTATCAGCGTCATTCGATGCAGATTCAAAAGGCGTATCCTTGTTTCTTTTGCATTTCATTTTTGTCGGGAAAATTTCTTTATTTTTTGTTAGTTTTAATGCAAAATTTAGGCCACAACTCAAGGCGGTCAACCATCTTGATTGTCGATTGATCAATTAATATTGATTCTTCGCACGCATGATTTCTTTTTATCGCTGTTGATAATATAGGAAATTGCTGCCCCTGAATTTGTACAATTTTAAACTAGAATTATGAAGAGTTGTGCTTGATAGTCAGAGCATGTTATCTACTGCTTAAATCCTATGCGTTTTATTTCAAGAATATATTTATTAGCATATGGTCTTTCATTGACTGCATAAGCATCCTATAGTCCGCTTATACAGGGTAAAGTTATGAGCTATTCACAGTTCGGGAAAAGTGATCGGGCTGATTTTAATGTGATGTTTTGAAAACGGAGTCACCACCCAAGATGCCTCAAGAAAAAATCAATATTATTACCTTCAAAATAACATCGATTTAGAGAAACGGGTCCGTTGGTGAGTATTACTTCTTGATCGGTTTAAGTTTTCTTGAAAATCAATTCAGCTTGGCTTAGTCCATTTTTATTATTTCTTTTGAGTTCAAGTGATTATTTAGTCTGATATACAAGTACAGTAGAACTTCGATAAAGTAATATTATCGCTAAATTAATATTTTTCTCTGGTCCCGACTTGCCCTTTTATATTAAATTTACGTTCGATAAAGTAATATTCTCGCTAAGTGAATATATTTTCTCAGTCCCAAGCATATTACTTTATTGAGGTTCTACTGTAACATGCATTGAAAATAAAACGAGGGGATTAATTACAACCGGGGAATCACGGGGATAAAACCCTTCTATATATGTGATATAATAAAATTATGGGAAAATAAACTATTCATCGTAAAAAAATAAACGGGGTTAGTAACGATGATAATAATAATAATAATAATAATAATAATAAGTACGGAAATTAAATGTTAGTAGAGTTAGTGTTAGTGGTTAGATTAGTTATAAAATGAAATAAAAGGTATAATGAAAATATAACATATTAAAAGAGCATTTTAGTAATTTGTAGTTATAACGAGTTAGTTGTATAAAACTAACAGCTCAGCTCATTGTAAACTTACTTTTCGAAGTAATCTTCTTCTTCATCGAATCTCTCCAATTCTTTCTTTCTCTTTTCATTGATTTCTTAAGATGAGCTCGTGTGCGATTGAAAGGAAAGGAGAAAGATAAGAAGAAAAGAGAAGAATGTGCAACAATAAAAGGAAAATTTGATTTTGGTTATAAATGTTGAAGAAATAATTAGGGAATAAATATGACAAAACCTTTCAATTTTAGTTATAAATAACAATTTGAGAAATTGTACCATACACCCCCCTTTTTAAAATAATATTAACTTTACATCCAATTGTTACTTATTCTTAGACTTAGCACACTTAAATACTTATTTTTGTTTTTGAACCGTTTTCTCTCAGTCTCCAGCTTCCGTCTTTTTCTGCTCAATTTTCGTTGATTTTCGATTTTTTCCTTCTTCGCGATCTCATTATTCTTCTTTAGTTGATCTTTTTCCGGATTGTGATCTCTCTCTTCTTTGTTATCTTTCTCGTTTCATTCTTCCTTTTTAATTTTTTATCTTATACTGATGGATGAGATCGGTCTGTTGGTTTTCTATGGCGGAATTTGGAATGAGCGGTTCGATTTTGTTGATTACTCTCGCTGTGGTGTTGTGGTTGATCGATCCAAAGCAAGGAAAGATGTTTTGAAGATTGAATTCAAAGACTTTGGCTGCGATTCTCCCACAGATATTTCAGATGACATGTCATTCCGATTCTACATGTGTTCTAGGTGTGAATGCAGTAAGCCAATTGATTGTCCTGTGTTTGTAGAGTTTCTATGGAGGATTCTGGAGGTATTTTTTGTTTCGTTTTATATTCTGTTTGTGAGTTATAATTCATATAATGATCTATAATGCCAATATGCTAACTTATAATAATATTTTGATTATGTTAGAATATTGTATGTAATTGTATTTTTATAGGGTTAATATTATAAATGTTATAACCCTAATTTGTTGATATATATACACGCACCACACTGAGTTATAGTGTGTGTGAGCATTCTCAATTACTCACGTTATCTTGGTATCAGAGCCTCTAGGGCTAGCACCGCTGCCGCCATTACACCTGTTTTTTATGCCCGCCGTCGTTACACTTGTGATCTGTCAACTACTTCTTTTTCGTTGAAACAACGACCACCAATGGAACTGGATCGCAATCCCTCTCTACTGCCCTAAACACAACTTCAAAAACAACCACCACGTCTGAATTGGCATGGCTCACAATGCTTCTCCGTGACATTGGTTTCCCGGTTGCATCTCCACCAGTTCTTTGGTGTGACAATCTTAGTGCCACTTATCTTACAGCGAATCCGGTGTTCCATAACCGTACCAAGCACCTTGAGTTGGATTTCTATTTTGTACGGGAGCGGGTTGCTAATAAACAACTTGTGGTGCGCTATATTTTGACGGATGATTAAATTGCTGACATTTTTACTAAAGCATTGTCCCATTCTCGTTTTCGTATTGTTGGACCAGTCTCGCTGATGCCTAAAACTTCGCTGAAGGAACAGTTCGCTGAAGGTCGTTTTGCTCTCGCTTAAAGGAACTCTCAGCGAAAGAAGTCACACAATGAAGCAAAGTGGGAGAAGTTCACTGATTGATAATCGCGCTGATGAAGGCATAAGCGCTGACGCAAAAATTTAGTTTGTCTTATGTCTAGCTGTCTAAGTCCGACAAGAAGTACATCGCATTTAATACGGTCTGAGGAAGCGACAAACGCACATTTAATGCATTCTGAAAAAGTGGGAGGCGCGAAGCAAAACACGGAATGACGCACTTGACACCCAGGAAACGCGCAGTACCTGATTCCGGCATAAAGTAACCTTGAAAAACACAACTCCAATCAAAATTCAACAACTCAAGGTCAAAGCCTCAAGAATTCAGAATTTGCAGCAATTGTGGTCTCCAAGAAAGAGAAGCCT
>CAOJBJ011955025.1:0-15287 GCA_948291685.1 Euphorbia celastroides | reverse complement strand
AAAAAAGGTCCTTTTTTGAAGAAAAAATCATTATGCATGCATATATTGGCAAATGTAAATTTAATAAATATGATAGAAGAGAGACAAAGTTGAATTTATTTACACATCCGGCTATGGAAATGAATGCAAATTTAGCAACAGGGATATCTTGTATAATTATACGGTTAACAATTACAAATTCATATTTTTTCTCACAAGGACTCTATTTAATACCTATTTTCACCACATAAATGTATTGTTAGGGGTAAAAAAAAACTGAGTTAACATGATATGTTATTTTGCGAATATTGACATCCATGAAAATGCATATAATGCTCATAGCTTTCTTAGCATGGGATACATTAGCATGGAGTATATTTTAGTTCATAGCTTTCTTAATTGGCTTAATGCTCTTTAATACTCTTTAACTTGTTCATTTTTGTAAATCTTACCCTGAACTTTGTCTATGACCAATAATTACTCTCGAATTTGGGTAATTGAAACCAAAAAAATGTTCATACTTCAAAAGCCAATTGAAAAATCAGTTCAAGACCTTCGATCCATCAATTGATTTTGGTGATTATTCCAATTTTATTTCATTTCTTCTAATCCTAAGAACTGCAGAAGAAAATCAATACTGCTTTTCAATTGCTTTATAATTGGCAATTTCAGTCAAAGAAGAAATTGAGTTATTGAAAAACAAGAATTAATCAAAATATAATTAGGGATGCAACACTGGTTTTTAGTATCGTGAAGGCCCTGAAGGGGCGGAGAAGGATAAAATCCCGAAGAAGGAAGAGGCTAGTGGGACACGCGTTTAATTTTAATTGGCCGGGTGTTTTTTGATGTGGAACTCCAGGAGCTCCCTATAATTTCCCTTAAGTGAGACTGTGAAATCGGTTCGAGGTATTTATGTGGTGCATTTTGGGTAGGACTGTAAATGAATTGAACAGTTCAAGTTCGGATCGGTGTTCGGCTCGTTATTAGTTCGGTTCGGCTCGGTTCATTAATTTAATGAACAGTTCATGAACAATTTTTTGAACTCGATTTATAAATGAACATGAACAAGTAAAAGCTCGTGAACAAGCTCGGTAAAAATTCATAATATAAAATTAAAAATTAAATCTTAACCATCAACAATGGAATATATAATATTATAATTGAAACTCATAAGTGGCAAGAAATGAACAGGTCCATTTCATTTATCTCATTTTTAACAAGATAAAGTAATCAAGAATCAAGAAGATTTCATGGTTATTGATAATTAAGCATTTAGTGAAGTTCAGTTTATATTTCCATATTGCGATGAATATCTTTATTATTTAGTGACTTTTATGTTATGGTTATGGAAAAATTAAAAGTTCGCTTTATTTTTATTCATATTTTAAAGTTCGTTAAAAGCTAGTGAACAAGTGAACATTTAACGAATAGTTCATGAACAGATTTTTTAGGCTCGAGATGAGCTCGAGCTCGGCTCGGGTTTGATAAGAAATTAGATGAACAAAGCTCGAATCGGCTCGGTTCGTTTACAACCCTATTTTTACCTAAGGGTTTTTTTTCATTGCACAAATTTACCTTAATTTTGGAAGAATTATTTGGTCATTTCAATGCTTGTCCAAATCTAAATCTAATCAGTAGAATTGAATTGCATCCAAGCCCCTAAAACGTGCACTAGCCCTTCTCTTCTTGATTCTCGTAGCTATTAACCAAGTCAGGAAAGGAAGAAGAGGAAACGAATGAAACCGCACAAAAATGACTTTCCTTGCCAATAGCTGAAAATTCTACAGTGGTTCAGTCTGATTCGTTCATCCGGAAGAAAGGATATGAGGATTTTAACAAATACGCTTCCTAATCACGAAGGAAAGGGCTCAGAAGGAGGTAGTAATCAGGTAAAGACGATCTTGGGACTTGCGGAAAGCCCTTTGAACCCTGCTAAGACGATTAGGCGCGACCCAACTCAAGTATTAGGAAGAAAGTAAAACCAACGATTAGAACAGGAAGCTAGCTCTAAGCCCATGCCATCCTCGGGCATCCTTCCTCAACTGACTCTTGTCGCGTCATCGAGCCCTTCCTACTGCGCTGGGTTGCATGCTGGAAGGGTTTTTAATGTGGTTTCCGATCTGTTCCACTCCATCCGGTGCTCTATTATCCATTCCTTCACTATAAAGGTTTGAATCAGAATGAAATCGTGGTGGACAGCACAGCACTTCCGCAAATACCAGTTACAATTCCTATTGACTAAGGTTACTTAGTAAAAAAAAAAATGAATCTATTCGCAACACGCCTTCTGGTTCTTTGGCTGGCCCCACTTCTTTAGACATGAAGCTTTACTGCAAGTCTACCTTGCATCTTGGGGGTGGGCGTTTCAAGCACGGCACGGACAGAGTTGCTTGAATGATCCCCTCCTCTTGATCTCTAAGCTGCTTTGGCTCGCTGTTCCCTTATTCAAATCAAAGAAAAAAAGTACTTTAAGTTACTTAGTCAGTAAGTCTATTCGCCGGTATGGCGAAGCAAGGAAAGCGGCATCCCTATCCATATCTTTATGCGCAGAGTCATCTATCGAATCATAAGAGAAGTAGTCCAACTCCGATGAGTTAGTACCTGCATCTCAAGCTTAAGGCTAAAGGGGGGAAGGTAGGACACCGTTCATTGTTTTTCTCCATAAGAAAACCAGCTTCTGCATTATCCTTTTACAGACTCAGGCAGGAGACTGAGAGTTTCTTTTTCGTCCCTAAATCTGACGAATCGCACGGATCAACATCCGTATCCGTGTATTCGGGGGGGTGACTCATCTTACGAGGCGGCAGATGGAGCAAGAGCTTGAAAGTTGAGAAAGAAGAAGCAAGCCCCTTCACTTCTTTTAAAAGTTGGACGATAAAGTTCATCTTTTGGAAAAAGATGGAGCTGAAAAGACAGGAACATCTGCTCTGGAAACAGGATTAGCCGAGGCTAAGACGAAGTAGCCAAGGTCAGTGAGTGATATCGATCGAGCTCGGTATTCCAATCAATAAGGGCTCTTGGCTTTATGGGAGATAGTTGGAACCAGGGACAAAAAGTCAAGCTATCTCCCGCTCTAGCAAGAGAGACTCCTTTCCTTTTTCATCGTCAGTCAGCCTTGTACTTTTATTCAGTTTGAGCGGGTCGTTGAATCAAAACTTTCGTCATCTTGGCCCACACCCCGTTCGTTGCTGAAGTAAGCCGTCTTCCGAAGACTAGCTTGCTTCTAGTCCCTTATCTGAATTATATCCACCCGCGCTTCTCTTTACTTATAAGGTCTTTGTCCCACTTCGGTAGATATTTGAATTGTCCGACCAAAACGACTTGTGAGGAGCCGCAAAGTACCACTATGTAGCTAGGGGGGGAAGCCAGTGTAGGGAAAAGATTTCCGGTCAGCAGAGAAGACTCTTCATTTTCAGGCGCAAGGGGCAAGAGTCGATTGATATATTCATAATCTCGTTAATCAATAGGAAAGACGGTCCTCAGATCAGTTGCTAGACTAGCTGATTGATCTGATCACAGTCCGTAGGCCTCACATTCGAGATCTCAATGGATCTCCTCGGGAAAAAGGGCTCTGATAGCACTTTTCCAGCGGAGAGGGATAGTCCCAGGGAAGAAAGGAAGGACTTGGCTGGCTTTGCTTCGATGAGGCGCCGGAGCTATGTCGGTTCAAATCCCAATCAATCATGATATTACAGATCTCCTCCTGTTGAAGCGAATTCCGTTCATAACCACGCCTTCTGGTCGGTACTTCCAACCCGGAAAGCTAACTGTATTGGCGTAAGCAAATCAAACTTCTTTTTTTTTTACTTCAGGAGGAGTCTAAGCGGTAACTGTTGCTAGCAAGCTTGACTCTTTCTGTCATCACTATGTGCCAAGGCACCCATTTCGGGGCCAACCTTAAGACTAATACGAGTCAATCGGGTGCACAGAGTCCGATTCCACGCTTCCACCTCCCAAGTACTATTCTTTTTTCTTCGTAGACCGCCCTGCAGATAAGGTTTCACATCCAGCAATCTTCTCATTCAAAAGCCGGGTCCACGTCCACGTCCGTTGAGTCCGTAGCAGCCGTAGCAGTAGTCAAACTGGGGAAGGCGCACAAAAAACATATCAAAACAAACATCTATCTTATCTAAAAGGATCCTTTAGCCAAATTGACCCCTCAAGTTATCGATTAGGAATGGACCCCGATAGATTTTAGCTTTATGTAACTCAAAAACTAAATTTTTTTTTAAGCGGATAGACAACCGAGCAAACACAATCAAAGTTTTTTGTTCCTTTTCTTTTCTTTTGGCGGGACCTCCTCTCGCCGTTACAGGGTCGTTGATCACCGAACCGAGGGGCAAGGGCAAGCTAGCTTCCGACCGGTTCTTTCCTGTTGTGCAGGTTCAGACTACCAACTAGCTAATGGAGTCACCCAGGTTCGACGTAGTTGACTCTTCCCTTCAACCTCTTCAATTGGAGCTAGCTATAGAGCACACTTTTCTATGCTTTCTTTACTTACTCTAGAGGTAAGGTTCCCTTCAAAAAGGGGCTTCGTAGCTGACGCCAAGCACAAGCTACTTATTTCGACTGATTCCTTTTCTATTAAAAAATTGAAGATGTGCTCACTCGACGGTATGGTGGATAAGAGGTAATCAGAGGCCAGCCTTCTGCCAAAAGGAACAACAGTGCAGCGAAATGAGATGGAAGGGCTCGAAAGCAAGAAAAGGTTCCGAAGCCCTTTGACCCTATCTATGTTAGAGGAGCTTGGATAGCGCAAATAGTAAGCGAGACCGTAGCATCGATTGACCAGTTCGTCAATTATGTATGCTATTTCTGCTTGATCATAGCTCTCGAACGGTGTCTTTACGCGCATGTCCGACCGAAGGGAAGGGTTTCCTAGAGCAGATCCTCTAGTCTTGAGTTTCCTACTGTCTTATAGTCTCATAGGAGGAGGGGGGTACCCTAGAATGCACGGTATTCACACATTTAATATCGTAACGTTGTTTAAGGTAACCTAAGTATACGAATAGGATATGAGTGGAAGTTCTTGATACTGAAACTACAAAGAGAAAGAGGAACTACCCCGGGCAAAGAGACACTAGATCTTTTCCGAGGGAACAGGAAAAGAGGTCACGGGTCAAGCACTCTAAGGGTCAATTTACGATTCCATGTCCTCGGCCCCCGCATCCCCGTCTACACCCAGAAAAAGAGCAGAAAACAAGCCATCATAAACATTTTTTGAAGTTGACACCAAAAAATAACCCAGCTTGTTTCCCTTAAACTTGACTCTACCAATTATCTTCTTTTGAAATCCCAATTCCTACATTCTAATCTGAAATTCTTTTCTGGGCTTTGTCGACGGAACGTTTCCCAGTCCTCCTCAGTTTATTATGCCAATGGCAACGCCATACAAAACCCTGCATATTCGGCTTGGGTTCGGACAGACCAAAGCCTCCTATCATGGATCACTGCAACACTTACAAAAGAGAGATTCTTCAAGAGGTTCATGAACTGACAACCTGTCGTGATATTTGGTTAGCCAAAAAAAAAAAAGATTTTTAGACCAGGCTACAGCTCGTGAGTTACATCTCAAACTCAAATTTTAATCTTTGAAAAAGGGATCCCAACCCATGGCAACGTATCTTCGGTCTATTGCTGATTCCCTAGAAGCCATAAACTCTCCCCTTGCTTGTCTTTTTTAGAAATCGAACCATCTCGCACTAGGATCCGGATTCAATTCTTTTTGAGCTCATACCAGCTAGAAATCCATCCCTGTGACCCTTGGGTGAGAATTCAATCAGCTCTTCTCCTGGGAGAGCTAGTTTGAAGGGCAGGGCTTACGACGAGAACTATATCACAGGTAACCATATATATATAAATATAGAGGGTGAAGCACTACAACTTCCACTTATGGGCTTTACCTTATCACTCGATATGAAGGGTATTCCCTCAGGGGAAGAGAAAGACCTACCAGAACAGAAGATAAATTAACCGGAGGGCCCATACCGCCTTAATAAGGACAAAGACTTATACAGGTCTCGAGGAACTTAAAAGAAAAGGACTGCTTGAAAGACTCGGCTTGCCTACTAGTCGGTAGAGCTCACTTCCTTAAGTCATCTATTGAAAACTGGCTAGCGGAAAGGGACTTCACTTCTTTCTCTTTCAAACGAGCTGGCCCAGAGAGAAGATAAATAAAAGAGCCCTGTAAGATCGAAGGAATGATAGGAAAAAAGAGCTTTGATAAGGAAATAGTAAAAGAGAATAGCTGGCTGGACGCTAACTCTAATCCGTCTTACAAAAGGTGTGGGAGGACGGACTGCTATCCAAGATATTACCGTTCCGATAGAACTGCTCTTACTCCTATGCTATTAGGGGGATAACTTTTTTTACTGTTAGACACCTGCTTGCCTATCTTTAATAAAAGAGCTTTCTCTTTCTAGATGGCTTTCAAAACTAACTGCTCGGATAGGAGAGCTTAAGAGCTTTCCCCAGAACATCGGTAACCTTAGATGAAGGATCGGATCTCAAAGCCAAGTTCATTGGCAAAGCCCATAACTTCACTGCCATTGAATACTGTAGCTTGATCCACTGTAATTGATCGTGGCAAACCAAATCAATCTGTCTTCCTTAATGAACTGAATCACATCTTTTTCTTACTCTTAGAACGTATTAACATCCCCTGCGTAGTTTACTTTCTTTTCTATCTTTCTTCTCTCCCTCTTTCAATTGAGTTCAGTTAGCCCTTAGGGTCAGAAGAGAGCTCATCTGTACTTCCTTTCCTTGCATCAAAACTTTCTTTGTCTGTCGGCGAATCACTTCTTTAATTAATTTGACTAGTTTTGACTGCTTCTCTTCTATACAGAAATTCCTGCTCTAGAGATGCTTATTAAAGGTTTGCTTGGGTTCGTGTTTCGGAGAATCGGTTGTGACTACTGAACAAACTCTTTTTTTCTGATCCGATGTGATAGATTGGAGCATATCCGTTGTTTATCTCTTTAGTTTTGTGAAGGAAAGCTCGTTGGTGGGTTTAAACAGAACCGTTGCCCGAGAACAGGTTTGGTTACAGATTTATAGGGTTAGCTGATGGATACGATAGAAGTCGGGGCTAGAGTACAGGGAAAGGGCGGAAACTTTCTTGCTTGCTTTACTTTAAAGCAAACTAGTTCTAGTTGGTTGGAGAAAGAATTCCTTGTCTCGACTGAATTGAATAAGGAAATGTCGCAATTGCGGGTTGAGGGATAGTGTGACCTTCAAGACTTGCCTGGCTTCGTTTATTAATAAGTTAACCGAGCTACTTCATCACATTGCTTTAGGGTTTAGGCTCGACTGATAGTAATCACCAAGACTCCACTTTCTATAGAGAATTGACTGTTACTAGCTTTCTTTCTATAGAGAAGTAGACAGTGCAAGCGCATTGGAGCTGTTTATAGTACTTCCTTTAAGGTAAGGAGTTTTGGAGTTCAGTAGCATTTCCGGTTCTAGGATCAGCAGTGACATTGCTGTCGTCCGCTACGCCAACTCTAGCTCTTGATTGATCGGTTGTGAAGGAAAGGTTTGGGATTGACTGGCAGAACAGTTAAACTTAACTTCATTATAGCTTGGTGACTAAATTACTTCCTCAGATATAGGCTTTCCTAAGCGAATAATCTTCACTACAGTAAAGGCTGAGAGGTAAACCCTCATCAACATATCAGCCCTAGGACCTCTCCTCATAATCATAATCTCTTATAATCATAATCTCTTTACGATGGTTATGAGGTTATCCACTTCTTGTGAGAGAAATGGGTACAGAGAAGGCCTTTGGGTTAGACACAGCATAATGCTGCATCAGACATGTTGACGCCTGTTTTAGATACAAGGCGACAAAGAGCCAACCCGAAAAGAAACCCAACTTCATTATCTGCTTAGCCAGGTGATGTAAACCTAGACACACATCTATCTGTAGTAAGCCCGTCAAGGACTACTAAGGGAATCTTGTTCAGGAATCCCGTAAGCAGCCGAAGGTTTTCCAAGACCTTCTGCCAACTCAACAGCCTTACTTTCAATAGTGAAAGAATCATCATGATGATTCTTTCTAGAACTCCTATAGTGGACCTTACGGCATGAAAACCGGGGCGACCACCAAACAGGAAGGCGTACGGAGGTAGTCTTTAGCTCTTGCTGTCAATTACTGATTCTTTTAAATACGATACCACCGTCTTTCTGAAGACGAGTAAGAAAGACAGAACTCTTTTTTATATACATAAATATACATTATACATAAATATACATAATTTTCAGTGATATTCAATCTCGAAAGACCTCTATCAATTCTTCCTTGTTCCCGCCACTTACTCCCTTTTCTTTTCATGTGCAGCCTTTACTTTATCTTATTATACGATAAACCAGCAGGTATTCAATTTCCCTAGTCTAGCCTCAACATATTTACAAAAGCTTTTTACCCACGGTTACAAGGGTCCCGAGACAAGACAGACAGTGATGCCAAAAGCATCAATACTACATACAAGCTTTTCCTCAACCCCATAGCAGCAGACTCCCTGACATCGGGAAAGGGCACTATACATATACAGAACGAGCACTCGAACCGATGGAATTGGGCGATTCAGACAATATATGAGGAAACCTAGGGCCCTATGACCCAATCTTTTGGGATCTGAAAAACATAGTATAGTGTTAGACCTCTCGTCAAAGGGTGAAGAAAGTGCTTTTTTCAAACGCGTCATCGAGTTACTCTATCAAGTAAGAGAGAGCGACAAATAATTAGAGCAGGATGTGGAATCTCTCTCCTATGCATTTTGCACCTACCCCCGGGCTTCTTTATTGAAAAAGGGGAGTGAGGGAGCCGGAACAGAACCACCGGGTGCTGCGCCTGCACACGTCTAAGAAAGCACTAGAAAGAAAGTGGTGTGAGGTCCCCAGGAGAAAACGGTTGAAGGATGTGGGGCAGACATAACCTTACAGCAGGTTACGAGTTCATAGGGGAGGGGTGGGTAAAGGACTTATGCTTATCGAATGCCCTTGCGCTGATAAAACTTTTAATGTCAAGCGTTAAGGCGCCACAGACTTGTATCAGAACTCCATCCGACATTCAGTATTCTTTACATTATTGCCTGGAGCAGTCAGTTGCGTCACATTTTTCTAGTAAAGCAAAGTGAGCTGCGGCTGAAGTACCTTTTTTCTTTTTATAACGAAAGTGATTTCATCACTTTGACTAGTAGAACTAGGAAAGAAAGAGCTTCCTAGTAGATGCTGACAATCCTCTTCTCTTTCATTCCTAGCTCTGGGCAACGAGTAGGATGGAGCCTCGACTTGAGCATTGTACAAGTGCTTAAGGCTCCTTCGGGCCATGGCCAAAACTATTAATTAAGGCAAGGCTTGGAAGCAAGCTACCAGCGCCTATCGGCGAGAACTAGGCTTGGCTTGGTTAGTAGTGCCCGCCCATTCTGTCTCGCCCGCCTGCCGGGGCGCTCTGAAGTGCCTAGACGCGCCGCAGCCACTACTTTTACTCCTTTTATGCAATTATAAACTCCACGGAACTTTCTCGATGCCAACGCAACTTATCCTTTTGGAGCTGACGTAACAAACTACGCGAGCCTCCTAACGAAGCCAACATAAATCCTATCCGAATAAAAAAAATAAAAGGCAGTTTCATTATGGTGGCATACCAGCCGCCTGTTCTGGAACTTCCTGTTCCAATCGAAGCATATAGATCCGTAAATAGATTTGTATGTATAGCCACTTCAGTCGTGCTCGTTCTTTCTCGAAAGTATCTTTTTTCTGGGAACATGGTCAACCAGAAATTATTATGTTCGCGATTCTTCATCCACCGATGCAGAAAATGCTCCAGTTTTCCATTCTCATATGAGGCCGGAAAGTTTATTAGCAAGAGGTCGGCACGAAGTGATTCATCATGCTTAAACATGAGCCACTCGTTCGTTAGGGACGGTTTATAGATCATCAAATTCCCACAAATGGAATGAGAAGTGGGTCCATGTAAATGATCGAGACCTCGCAAACAACAACGCTCCTTCCCCATATGGAGTTCGGAACCCAAAGGCAATCGTTGAGTGAACTGTATCTTCTTTGTGTTAGTTGACCTAAGCCGCACCATTACTGCTGGGGTGGGGCTCGGCCTCCGAACCGTACGTGAGACGAGTTTCTGCCTCATACAGCTCGGGCCGAAGACCGGGGGAAGTTTAGGAGAGATGGGTAGACCCAGCAGCTGCCGGTCGGGGGCGGGGATAAGCTTGCTTCTTCACAAGCTTATCCCCGCCAAAAAAGCAAGCAATCCTATAGCGCTAGCGCTTCGCGTTCTTTATATTCCATCCTATTTCATTCCGGGATAGGCGTCTAATACTAATCTAATAAGTGAAGTAGTCGTCGTCTGACCAATTGGCTCGGACACCAGACCGCTCGTGCACGCCCATTCTGTCTCGCCCTAAATGGAATGGCTCTCTTAGTTAGGCTGCGTCCCGACCCGAGTCCCCACGTCCGCTCTTTCTCCGCCCACAACCCAAGAAGTTGGCTTTGCCAACACAACATTAGTTAGGGCCGTCCCCTTCATTCTATGCTGCCCCCGGCCCGGGGCTGGCTTTTTGGGAAGTCCGTTCCCACCGCGCTCACGGCCCGGCTGGCCTGCCAGCGGTAGTGGGAATTCTCCCGTTCCCTGGTCAAAGACTTGGTTGGATGCGGGATCTACTCCACGAGGAGCGGTACGGACGTAGATGATATCATCACGACCTCTCTTTTCGTACCGCTAGGGATGCTTAACGCCATTTCGCCAACTGGCGTTACCTGCGCTTTCGTGTCTCTCAGTGTGGTCAGCACTGGGTGTTTCCGAGCAGCGAAGCTTACACCCATTCGCATTAGTTCATCCAAAATTCCTTACCCTTATGCACGAATTATTGAATAAGCCATCTTCCTATCAAGGTTAAGGAGTCAACTGAGCATCTCAGCGGCGGGATTGAATACCCGGATCGAATCAGAGTTCACGCCGCCCGCCCTGAACAAATAAGAGGCGTGGGCCACAGGTCGCACATAAGCCGCCGGGTCGCACGACAGAAGAACACCCATCATACAGATGCACACTCCTCCATGTGAAATATTCATCTTCATTGGAGCTTTTTGGTAGTAGTCGTGACCAACAACCATCAGCTGTCGGCTCGTTGGTAAGGCGAGAACTTCAAGCCCGATTTCTGGTGGCACACCCCACACACAAACACCGCTCGAGGAAGGGGGGACGGGGAAAGCTACAGGCCCAAAAACTTCAACCCTTCTTTCTAAATGGAGGAAAGAAGAAAACCTCATCTTGTCATTTCGTCGTTGCTCATTCCCGTTAGGCCGAAGTGTTTGGCGTTTCCTTCTCCGCGCCCGCTCACGCTTCGCTGACCTATCGCGTGGTAAAGAGAAGAAAGTACAAAAAAATAGTAAACAGAGCACACCGCAGAAAGATTCTAAATATGATAAGTCCCCCTTGGATTCGAGAAGAAGGAAATGAAGAAGGGGAACGAAACGAAATAAGGCCTTTCTAGCTCTAGTTTCGGGTGAGCTTCTCCCAATTATGTCTGGTAATAGAATAGGGCAGCTTGCTCTGACCAAGACTCCACTTTTTGATCCGTCCATGGAGCGTATGAATTTCCTGGAATGTAGATAGATCAAAAGAGGGAATGAAGAGATAGGAATAGGAATTATAGTACCATTGGAAGAAGGGGCACCTATGGGAACATCTCTACTGACAAAGTATTTAAATAGTACGGGTGCTGCCGTGCCACGAGGCACGACCATGGAAGTAATGAAAAAGAAAAAGTTATGTAGTTGGACCATCTGCTCTATCCGTTCGAGTTTGGCTTCTCTAGAGAAGGTGAGACGCTAAAAATGAAAGTGTTCGCAACGCATACCGAAAGGGTACCAATCAAGCCAACCATTAATGACTAGTTCGAACACCAGGAGCGGTCTGATCCCTTATTTGATCAGACAGACAGACCGCTCTTAGAAAGATGAAAAAAAAGCAAACTCTCATAGTTCGGAGCCCCGCTCTAACTACTACTTCTTCGTAAGTGAGGTGAGGCACTTCTTTCGGTTTGTTTGAATAGGGGTCGCCCTTTTTTATTTTAGTTGAAGCAGCCACGACTTTGGTCGTAGTCAGTTCAAACACATAAACCCAGTCCACTTGCAGCCATGTTGATCAAAATTAGATAATAACTCCATATCATTCTCAGATAGATCATCATGCTTTCGTAAATAATCCAAAGCACTTACCTTATCTTTACTAATCAATTTCATTGCCTTGTCGCCCGCCGCTAGCAGAAGCTAAGCGCTTGAAACGAAAAGCGCGCTAAAAAACGTTGCTTCTGTCAGCCTTTCTGTGCAAGAGTCCACCAATTGCAGAAGAGAGGATTACCGTACATACAAGAGTCTTACAGTTCTTACGTAAGCTTTTTTTTCTTACCAGTCAAGTAGTACAACAACTGTATCTTATCTTATAGCCCGGCGCGGCGGGTCGCCTTTTGAATTCCGTAGATAGAAGAAAGTATTAGATTGGAAGGAGTAGGTCAGTGAGGGCTCACTGACCTGAGCGATTTCGATCACCTAGCAGGCCTTTTATTTGGTAGGTAACATCGCATCGCCGAAGCGTATCATCAGATTTTTATTCGAAGGAAGGAACTCGAAGTGAGACGGCACCGTCTTGTACAACGCAACTACCATTGCGCCTTCTATCATCTTATATACGGTAGACTTGGTAAAAAAGGCCCCCAACTTCTTTCAAGAATTAGAGTTCGACCGCACCCTTTTCTTTTGGGGGGAGGATCAAATTCCTTGCCACCTGCAAGCCCCCGATCTCTTTTCATTTGTTTTGGGTATTACCAAACCTAGCCTAGCCTTCGTCAATTACACTAAAGCAGAGCACCCAACTATGGAAGGAAAGGCCCCCCTAAGGGTTAGGTTAGTAAATCCGGCCCGAGACGCGTTCGTTGACAAAACCGCCGTAGGAATAGAGACCTCTCAATAGAACGGAGGCGAACTGATCAACGAGAAAGAGGCCCTACTCACTACAAACGAATACACCACAAGATCGAACTGCACTCATGTCTCTCCTGCATCAAGTTGACCCCCCCTATGTAGTGATTCTATCAATCATGTACGTAGGTAGGCCCTCCATTCTGATTGGTATATCATGAAAAAAGAAAGCCATTTGCACCAGGCGCACTGCGCTTTCCCCTGCCCAGATGTCTTTCTAAGTCAAGTAATGGTGACCCGCCGAAGAATGGAGCCTCGTAACATGTTGACGAAGACCTACGAACTGAGGGTTCGATCAGTAGAGGGGACGACTTTGCCTCCCCGGAAGAACCCCGCTCTCTAGCCGACTGATGCCGTTGATCATATAACTGAGAGGGAACGTGTCCACACACATTAGAGGTGAACGATCAGAGATGTCCTCTAATCACCACGATGAGGCTGGTCTGGTCCCTTTTTTAGTAGACTCCACTATGAGAAGAAATGAATGCCGGGCTCTTTCTTTCACTGCTAACCCTCTTAATGCGGAAACTTTCTGTTTCGTCGAGCCACAAGCTTGTGGTCCTCCTTTGAGTGTGGGTTCAATTGGATGAATCCGTCAAGTCAAGGTCAACGTACGTAGCAGCAAGGATGGTGCATCGCCTATTTTTTTTCTCGTTCTCGCTCGGGAGCCAAAACACGCCTGATACCTACTGTACTGGACCTTCGACCAGGCATTCTACCCTTGTCGAATCGGAACCAACCACCACTGCATTGCGCTCGAACAGTTGAGCGGCCGCCGGCCGGCAACTTCCGTACACAGATATAGATTCATTCTTCGTACCTGGTCCAACCACACAACCCTTCGCGGGTTGGTCAGAAGTCAGTCTTCTTTGGTAAGACGGAATTGGACAAAGAAAAGAGAGAGAGTCTGATTCAAACATTCATTCTTATGCTCAAGATTCTTTCCCTGTTAGTATCAGATGATCGGTCTCTAGTACTCGTTTATATGAAAATTTGAATAAAAATAGATAGTTAAATCAACAAATTTGTTGTTATTAGCAACCAAAAAGTATATTAGTATGAAATGTTAGATGCAACACATAAATGTAATTATAAGAAATTAAAATCGGTACTAATCTTTCTTAAACAAAAAATTGGTGCTTATCATTTTTCAGAAACCGAAATCTTTCAAATAGAATTTTGTTATTCATACGAAGAGTTCAATTGAGATTCGATTTATTTTATGGTCAAGGCAATTAAACTAAATCACTTCTTAAGATTTTTTTTTTGCTATAAAAGTACCCTAAATACAAAGGATTGTGTATATTTAGCAAAAGATTGGATAGTGTTACCCTGTAAACTCTTCCAGATTCCATGGTACGCTTTTCACAAATCCATGCATGAGGTAACCACTCGTAAGATTTCCATATTCTACCATAAATTATGGTTGTTTTTAACTTATTTTGCATTTAGTTTAATTTTATTCAGTTTAATATTTATTTAATAAGTTTTAATTTAGTTCAAAAATATTCAATGAGTTTTAGTTTAATTTACTGTACTTATTTAAGAATTTTAAGTTCAATTCAAACTTTATTCAATTCATTTCCGTTTTATTTAGTTCAATTGTTCAATTCAATTCTATTGCAAGTCATTTAGTTAAAAATAACACAATGTTAGTGGACACAAACTTTACGGTTTGATCACCAATTTCTTGGCAGTGTAACTATTGAAAATACTGCGCTTACCTATCCCAATTTTGAGGCACAATTTAGTTGTGGCCCTACTTTATTCTATTATTGACCATGCAAATAATCATTTTATTTCATTTTAAGTTGAATGCATTTAAGGCTATTTAGAAATTGCTGCTATTCCAAAAAAAATCTTCATATTAAAAATTTCACTGTAAATTTTTATCATGGGAAAATAATATAAAACTCACATTTCTTTGTCAGAGATAAATATAAATACTAAAATAGAACCTTACTTATTAAGGTTTTGGGTAAAATGGTTTCATGACATTTTTGACTGTTTAATGCTGAATTTGATGTTACATTGAATACTATACTTGTGTGAGAAATTTTATAGAACAAAGTGCAAATCAAAACATGGGTGTCCAAGAAAAACTTTGAACACTTTCTCTAAAGTGGAAATGTAACTATTGAAATTGCTGCGATAACCCAAGAAAAACATGTTGTGGCCCCACTTCACATCATTTGTCATAGTCCAAGTTATCATGCTGGTGATGTAATAGTGGTCTATACAACAACAGCAGTATCATTTATCGTAAACTAATTTGAAAGAAACACACTATGGAGTTTCTCACCTTAGCT
>CAOJBJ011954812.1:0-10623 GCA_948291685.1 Euphorbia celastroides | reverse complement strand
GATCTGAACAGAGTAAGTTTCGTTTACTTTTTTTGTGGGAAAATGTAAATGGAGAGTGGTGGACAGGTGGCATGCAGTAGGGTCATGGACATGGGGAGCACAGGACGAAACATGTGGGATATGCAGAATGGCGTTTGATTTTGCCTTCTTTGATTTCTTCTGGATTCTAGTTTGATTTCCTTTCTTCGTCAGAGTGAACTCACTATAGGTTGCAGCTATATGAAGAGTAGCGAAATTGCCTTATATTTTGGAGTGGAGTTGCCGTGCAAATGGGAGTAATGCCTAGTTGAGAACATATGAACCGAAAGCCTCAATATAATCCACCTGTTTGACTCATCCTTAAGATCAACAAACAGTCAAACACCTCATCTCCAAATCTCATTCTCTAGGACCCATACTAATCTAGAGCCTTAGCAGCCAAACTTAATTAGCTTGGCATCTGTTGGTGTCCCATCTACTTGAAAAACCCAAAAATTCCAACTTTGGAGACTCAATCTTAGTAAATCGAATAGCCTTGCTCTTCTCCACCGTTAGGACTCAAGATAATCAAATTATGCGTACAAGTGTTGTTGCTGATATTTTCCACCCTGCTCTCTCAATTTATTCCTTAGCTATGCCTCCAGAGCCTCAAAGACCATAGCCTGTACAATCTGGATAATAGCTTCGTTAGGTTCATTACAATTTAATGAATGTTTTGATACCAAATGATATGTGGAAATATGATAAGCCAAGAAATAGAGAAGACATAGTTACAACTGCTTCGTAAGCATAAGGACATAGTTACACACCATAGTTACATATTTCCAATCATGCTGTTTTGATTATGTTTTTTGTTTTTTAACCTTCAATTTTGTGCTTTATGTAAAGTATTATGGTAAAATATGTTCTCCACGTTACGGTGAAGGTTATGGTAATCTTATTTTTTTCCAAAATCAATCTTATTTTACTCTTCATCACTATTAGATTAGTGGGATGAAATTCAATCCAATGATAATGATGACAAAGTAAGAATAAAATAAAATCACTCTAGAATATGTCTCACGTTACTATTGAAATTCTTCAACTGATTTTAACAATTGTTTGCAAATTTCTAAGTTATAGGAGCAATTTGGTAAGTCGGCTGCCCTAATCGCCTAGCTATGACATAAAATCTTAAGCAGTGCAATTATTTTTTGCAAAAGTATCATATAATCTTACAATTATTTTGAAGTAATTTATGAGTTTGACCAAATAGAATATCGACCTATAATTCATTCTATATAGAATTGCTCTGTCCAAAAAGAAAGGGTTAAAATTTGTTTTCTCTGTATGTCGTTTTTAGTCCTTTAACAAATTTACGATTAATAAGTTGATTGCCAAATATTTTAAGTAGCTACTTGTAATTAAGACAAATTGTTTAGAAAATACAAGCAATGATATGTAGTATAGAGTAGGATCGGAAATTGTTTCTTTTTCGAAAAACTGTTCATTCAATTAAATGAGAAACAAGCAAATTACTTCAACAATTTATTTAAGGATTGAAATATTTTTTGAAGAATTATATAAACCTTGAAGAGATTGGTATTGATTTCAGGACCTCTCATCTACATATTGGTAAGTGTATTAATTGAACTAATATCCAATTAGTGATTGATTGAAATATTTAAAATCACAATACAGAATGTTGACAAGCGGAAACATAAAGACCACGTAGGCAAAACAAACATGCCCAAAGGTAGCAAATAACACTGCAAACAGACTAGTCCAACCATTTATTTTTCATTATTGTAACCAAATATATCTTGACCTCTTTTAATTTGTTCAAATTTATCTCTCATCTCTCTAAATTTTCAAAAGTTCCTCTCATTTTCTTGAAGTTTTTCAAATAACCTCTCACCCCTAAACTTGTCTAAAAAGAACCGTTAAACCTTGAAATTCCACACGTGAACTTTTGATTGAATGACATTTTTGAAAAGTCAAACTAATCAGAAGTCGATACGTGGCGCATAGAGGTAAAATAATGCATTTTTTATAAGTTGAAGGGGGTGAGAGGAATTTTTTTGCAAGTTCACGAGGGAGTGGGAACTTTTCAAAATTCAGGAGGACAAGAGATAAATTTGGACAAACTCAAAGGAGTTCGGATGCGTTTGGCTTTTAGAATTATATAACCAAAAACAAGCAAGCCAAAGTCCACCTAACCAAATTCCACTGTAAAGTTAAAAAAAATGAATCTCAAGAATGTTTTTGTAAAAAATTAAACCTGAAAGGTTTTTTTGAGAATAAGCGAAACCTCAAAAGAGTTTTTGAAGTTATCCGAGACCAATCATCTAACGGTTTTCTTCCTTTTTACATTATTTTTCTTATTGTTTTATTAGCCAAATACATCTTAATCTCTCTAAACTTGTCCTCAACTACCTCTCGTCCCTTTAACCCTTAACTTTCAAATATTTCTCTTACCCCTTAAATTTTCCCCTGATAACCTCTTGCCCCCTAAATGAACCTTTAAACTTTAAAATTTTACATGTCAACTTATACTGATATTTTTGAAAAGTTAAGCTAATTAGAAGCCGGCACAAGACATATAGGGGCAAAGTGGTGAATGTTTTTTAAGGAAAAGCAACCAAATACAGAAAAAGGTACCAAAAAATTTTCCCGGTGCCAACCCTCAAAATTGAAATTATGTTTTTATGCTTCTCAAAAAACTAAATTTTGTTTTTCCCTCCATCTCACCATCTAAGCCAAAAACTCATCTCTCCCATTTCCTACCCTTTCTGTCGACGTCACTGATCACCTTTCCGTCGATGATGCCGACCAATCACCACCGTCGATGGACTGCCGCCGTCAGCCGCCAGTGAACGCCCGCCATCGAACCCCTCATCTGTCGCAGTCGAAAACTCTGGCTTCCTCAAATCCCGACGCCGTCGTCGTCTCTTCACCGGAACTCTTCCCCTCTCGTCACCGTCTCCCCTCTCGGTGTCGTCTCCAGCCATAGATCCATATCCGCCGCAGATCTCGCCTTCTCCAACAGATCACATCAGATCTCGGCGTTGTTGTTTGCTTCAGACTAAAATCCCCCGGTGAATTCTTCATCTCTATCTCCCATCTCGGCGCCTTCTCCTTCCATCGATTCACCTCCACTGACGAATCTCGCCTTCTCCGACAGATCTCAGCGCCGTTGTTCTATTCAGACTCGCCTTCTCTGACAGTTCTCATCAGATCTCGGCACTGGATCCCGCAGCTCTCACCGGATTCGTGAGTTCCGGTAAGTTTCCGTTCACCGTCAGTTCACCAGAGCTGATTTGTTTATTATTTGGATCCCATTTCGTTATTTGTTTGGATACCATTTCGTTGATGTTGTTGGTTCTAGGATTTGTGTCACTGTTAGAGAACTTTTGTAAATATATTAAAGCAAGGTTAGAAAATTGATTACCTGTTGTTTTATCATTTGATATATGTTGAGGTAAAAGTTGTGTATATAGAGAATAGAGAGTAAACCTTGTTGGTGTGCCCTAATTCACAGGCATTGGTTCTTGATAATGTAGCATATTTATTGCGTATATTAATTGTGCTACATGAATAAAGGCAATAATCTAATCTAAGTATATTTTGTGCTATAATTAGTTTAGAGTATCTTCTGACATGTCCCGAGTTTGTTTTGACCGTGAGAACGAATAAAACTATAAGCTCGTGTATTGATTGATTATTTGAGAAATAATGCATCAATGTGGGCACGTGTTGGGAAATACGGGGCTGGACGGATCCACATAGCAAGGTCACATGATGATATGTCACAGACAAAACTTGCTTGGTAGGTCTCAATTATCCTTAAACCGTATTTTAATATATTATTGATGTGTGATTGAATGCACCTTCACGTATTCCTAACGGGTCCTTATATATATTGGATTACAAGTACGGGTATGATGGAGTGTATTTCATAAACACATTCAATAATGATATTGAAAGTGATGGGATTGTTGTTCGATGTAAAAGTTGAAATTGAATCACCGGTCACTTGATGAATGAAAGGTATTATGGCGCGCCCAAATAAGTAGGTTACTTATTTGAAAGGATCATTTCAATTCTAGATCAAGAAATGTAATAAACAAACAATATAGGGTGACATGTTCATGCCTCTTGCTTATCAAATGGATGTCTATGGCAAGGGATATTATGAGATAACTACCGGGGTACAGTGTCTTGTATAGATTACTGTTTTCCGTCCTTATCGGGATTGTAATGGTGAGCTAGAACCCACTTACAGTTTATGGGTTGGATCCCCATGGCCAACATATGGACAGACCCAATGGATCGTGTGCATCGAACTATTGATTTGGGTTATCTTGTAATATGATGTGTTACAAGTAGGATGAAGAATTGATTATTAATTAGTTTGACATTTCATGTCAATCTAATTAATTAATTTAAATGAACTTGGAGGGATTAATTTAAGTTAATGGTATAATACATGGTGTTATGTATTATTCATTAAAGTTAAATTAATTTAGTTAAAGGTACTAGCATATGGTATTAATTTAATGAGTATTAAATTAATTCATATGCATAGTAATTTAACATATGTAAATAAATTATTAAGTTAGTATATTTATGTAATTGTTAACTAATTTTAGTTAGTCAATCAAATTAAATTATGGAACTTAAATTAATTTGATTTTACATAATAATTAATTTGCGACTGAATTGACAAAACTAAAAGTTATTAATTGTTTGAGAAATTAAATTGGTAGACTTAATTATTAAACATTAAAACTTGATGGACTGTTTTGACAATTTAGACAAAACCCTAATTGGAATTAGGGTTAGAGAATCCCTATAAATAGAGGAGAAATGAGGCTCCTCCCTAACCCTAACACTAAATCACGCATAACGTGATTTTTGGGAGCAAGGGAGTCATCACTGCTTCTTCTCCATGTTCTCATCCTCTTCCTACGTCAATCGTCTAGCAACGATCCCAAATCAAGAGGAATTCGCACACGTGATGTTGGAGGGCTTTAACTTAAAAGCCTTGATCAAATCCTGTCTTCAGATTCAGTCATCTCCGATGGAGACTTAAGGTGAGTTCTTTTATCATTTCTCATCTTATTTAATCATTGAATGGTTCTCAAAGAAACACGGTCCTTGGATTCTAAAAAAATTTAACCGGCAATTCCACCTTCACGGTTGAATTTTCGACGATGAATTCCTTCAAACGTTCGAATCAAATTTCATTCTACATTCAATATATAGTTTTAAATTGTAACTTTGATTTTAGTATTGGTTCTTTGGGGAAACTTTAGTATATTGAAGAAAACACTAAGTTGTTGTGTATTGTATTGTATTGAGATTTTCAATTTGTGAGCTTATAAGGGCTCTCTTCAATCCAAAATAACTTATAATGATATATTAAGATCTATAATGTCATTTTGTAAACCTATAACTATCTATAATGTCATTTTGTAAACCTATAATGATTTATAACATCATTTTGTTCATCTATAATGATCTATAATGTCATTTTATAAGCCTATAATGATTTATAATTTTATTTTGTAAACCTATAATAATCTATTTTATAATGATCTATAATGTCACTTTTGTAAATCTAAAACTATCTATAATGATCAATAATGTCATTTTATGAACCTATAATGATCTATAATGATTTTACGAACATATAATGATCTATAATGTCATTTTGTAAGCCTATAACGATCTATACTGATCTATAATGTCATTTTGCAAACCTATAATGATCTATAACTATTTATAATGTCATTTTGTAACTTATACGACATTATATAAAAATTCTATAACATTATAATCATTATAGATCATTTGTATAGCATTATAGATCATTATAGATCATTTGTATAGTATTATAGATCATTATAGATCATTTCTATAACATTATAGATCATTATAGAAAAAATCTATAACCTTATAGATCGTTATAGAAAAAATTATAGATCATTGTAAGAACAGTCTATAATTCAAAATTTTTTTCGTCAAAAGTATGTCATCATAGATCTTGTTTTAAAGATAAAAATAAAATGAACAAAAAATTTTAAAGAACCGAGTCCAAAAAATCAACGGTATGAGAGATATAGTGATTTTAAGTTTCAAAAATCGAAATTAATAAAGAGGGAGAAGGCTAATAGTGACATATGGAGAGAGGGAAAAATGGTGTAGAAAAGGACAAAAAAAAAGTGGTGTAAAAACATAAAAAAGTAGGAATTTGATGTAAACTTAATAATATTTTAAAAAATAGAATGTATGGTACAATTTCCCATTTTTTTTTCTCAAGTTCGGGGGGCGAGAGTCCAAGACAAATTTAGGGGGGTACAAATGCATTTGGCCTTTTTTTATTTATCTTGCAAATCATTAATTTTTCAAATACAACACTTTAGAGTTTTTTATTCGTCTCATTTTTATCTTCATTGGGATGCTTTTATCGAATCTTTATTCTAGAGCTTGTTTTCATGTTGAAACCAGCTCAAATTTGTTATGTAACAGATATATATAAGGAATGTGCATCACAAATGTCTTGAATATAAATTGGATATGCAATAGATGTTTGTTTATAATATTGTGATTATTTTAATACCTCCAACTTGAAAATATGTATTTTACGCATCTGTTAAATTCTTTTAATTGATTTAAGATCTATTAAACCTAAATGGAGAAAAGTTCATAACCATAGAGTGTGTTTTTTATTTCAAGTCTTTGCATTAAATATATTATGTATCTATTACACAGAGCTTCAAATGTTTCTAGTGTTTTCTGAATGCTTATATTAGATATACAACAAGTATGTGCTAGACGTCCTAAATATTTATTGGATATGTAATAGATTCTTGTTTACGCTTTTTTATTACAAGTGTGTACTAAATGTGCTATGCACATGTTATAAATGTATTGCACATTAGTTAGACTGTTTTTATGTCAAATATAGTTATTCCAAGGGCTATGAATCTAAATCGGAAAAAGTTGCAGTTCATCAGTAACAAAACAAAGCTTTAAGGGTGTGTTGATTACAAGTTGTTGTACCTAATATGTTATGATTTTTAAGGATTATTTTGGTGTTCTTGATTGCATATTATTTTGGTGTCAGAGTTGAAGCAAGTAGAAGTAGATATAGCAAGCACAGTGTGGATGTAGGCAGTTGGAGTGAGAATGGTAGATAGCAAATTATGTTAGCGGATAAAGAATAGCGAGTTGCTAATGCCAAGCTTTTGGAGTGAAAATAAAGTGACTACTTTTTACAGCTATAGCAAGAGACCAAAGTGTAGAAAAGAGCCTATTCACCTAGTCAGAAAGTGTTATCAGTAGACTCGGTATGAATCTCGTAATGGGACGAACATGTTCGGCATATCAAGATAAATAGTTTGAAAAACAAGTGATAGAGGGTAGTGATGTACTCACAACTTTCTTCCCTCTGTAACTCACAACTATCCATTGCCCATTTCTGCCTCAACTCTTATTGTTTTTGGATACATGTATAATTAATCCATCTCTATCTTTATAATGTTGCATGAACTTATAGGTCAATTGTGCAATGTATGCGCTATGAACAAATCCCTACAGCACATGACAAACACCACTAGAGCTTACTAAGCATTTATAAAGTACACACAAAACTGTTTCTAACCATGTTATTGCAGCGCAGCTCGCAATTTGGGGCTCATCAACGTCTTTTTTGCGAGACTGCGGATATCTTCTCGACTTGATTCATTCGATATTCTTACAAGTTCTACAATGCCTCCTCCAACTATGAATTGTTCCGCGTTCTCATCTGCAATCAAGCAAAATTTTCACTAGTATCCGTAACTAAAAGGCGTCCATTATTTCGACTCATTAAAGAGCCTCAACTTCTTTTACTGTAAAATCACCTAAAACTGTTACAACTCCACTGCAGAGTCAATGGGACACAGTCTCTATTATAGACCCAACCCAACCCCTTACTCCGCTTGTGCAGGAGCTTTTTAAGGCATTGGAGTAATGTTCTTGTTGTTATTTAATGTGTTGTTAGTTTAAATTGAAGCATTAGCAACCTATATTAGTAATTGTTCGATATGAAAATGATAACCGTTAGCACAAGGTCATTCTTTCTTACCATTTTTTTAAAGTAGTCAATAGAAGGTTCTGAAAAAACTGTTATCCAGTTCTACTCTCAGAAGTGTGGGAATCTTACCATTTTGAGCTAAATGACAGATAGCGAGCTCAATGTGGCGTCTAGTAGAAGATGAAGCCGTATTAGAGTTTGCAATCAACCAGTCAAGGGCACCAGCTTCCATTAGAAGGGAGCAGCCTTTTCTGTGTCCTGCATCAACAAATTCAGTCACTCGGATAGCTAAACACAGATAAAAAATGGCAATTAAGTTGTAGGGAATAGAGAAAAACCTTGAATTGTGCCTCGGGACTCGCATTTAGCAAAATTGGCTAATCCCCTTGCTACTTGTGCTACAACATCACTACTCTTGTATCTACCAATTTCTAACAATGCCTTTATGCCTCCGTCTTCATTCAGCATAACATGTAATCTTTCTGAAAAATTAATAATAAAAATGTTTTTGCTTGTCTTTATGCATTGTTTAGTGGAAAGAAATTACAAAAATAGAAACAACTGGTTACCATTTCCACATAAATTGGCCAGCGCACCGGCAACCATTCTGAGTGTTTGCAGATCCTCGGTTTTGGATGCCAGCTTTGCTAACAGTTTTGCCCCACCTTTGCTCATTATTAACCCTTGATTCAATTCTGTAAAATCATAATAGTAAAACAAAAGAAACTGTTAGAATATGTAGATTACGTACTCTACATCTAAAAAAAGGCTAAATGAAATCCGAGATTAGGTATTAATTTTGATTACTCAAGTCTTATATGTATACTTTTTTTAAGAATGTACATATATGACAAATCAATGAATCTTCTTACAATTTAGTATGTAACAGAAACTACTGCAAGTAATTATCTAAATGACATCAACTTGAAATATTTAATAGCCTATCACTTTGTGTTTTCATTTATTTTTCTTACATATTTAATATTCATTGAAGTATCAGTTCAAGATATCCCAGTTACATCGCTAAAGCCTTAGTTTTGTGCGTGCATCTTGTTCAAGGAAAGGACAAGGTTTGACAACATTGTAACAAAGATGAAAGATCCATAGTAAAGATTACCATTCATGGCCAAATTAGCAATGGCTCCAGAAGCCACTCGAAGTATGGTTGCATTTTCTGATGATTTCAACAGCATAAGCAATGCATCCAAACCTCCTTCCTCCACAATCCTTTCTTGGTTAATATCTGAAATTACATTAAAAAACATTGATAGGGAGACAACATGATGCAAGAACAATCTAACAGAATAGAATTTTGAGACTAAGCCTATAATTTTTAAGAACTTTTATGGGTTGCATCAAGTCCATATAGAATGTCAAAGACAAATGAGCCATCCCACAAAAAACAATTGTGCCTAATCCTCCTGATTAAGTTAATATAAAAGTTCTCCATTTTTAAGTTTCTTTTTATTAGGGTCTTATATCTAAGAACACGGGATGACATGGTTTAAGTCACATGAAAAATAGGGTGGGGAATTTTCTTTGTATCTAATGCACACACCGTTGCAGAAAAAATCAGAAATTGAAAACTAAGCAAAACCTTGTACTCTGTAAGGACTTTATGACAGTGTTAGTCTTTACTTTTATGTGACTGAAATCCAAGCATACTAATTTCAAGAAAAATAAATTTGAAAATTTAATTTTAGTGTCATCATTCATACAAGTAGATGCCATCAGAACCCCCGAGCAATCACTGCTGAATATAAAATAAAAATAAGAGGCGAGAAATGACAAATGAAGTTTCAAGTCGCAGCAGACGAATACTGAAAGAGGACAAAAGAGATAGGAGGATGGCGCAGGGCTTTAATAAGAAAGCTTGTGCAATCTTCATTATAAAAATTATTAGCCAGATAAATAATGGTTTTGAAAATAACTAAGCAATAGATGACCTGTAAACATAAAAATAGAGAAAGCTTGTGCAAGTAATACTCTATCCGGAGGCTGGTGTAGGTAGAGTTTTCTTTGTATAAAATCATTTGAATTTTGTTCTATTTTCAATTTTCTTTTGCTATCAATAATTCAAGTTCTGTTTCTCAATTTAAAAAAAGCTAGCGCACCTTCAGCAGCAAGATTGGCAATCACTTTTACTGCATGGATTTGGGCACCAGAGTCTTCAGATGATATCAACTGTAGTATCTTCTGCAGTCCTACTGAATTTGCAAAAAAACAATAAATTGTGATGTCTCCATAAGTCAAATCTGAATAAATTAGACACAATTACATCTCTGGTTATGGGATTCTACCTTCTTCACAAATCTTAGCAATTGTAACTCTCTGGCTACTTAGTGCTTCCCTAGAGGGAGTTGACTTGTGTGATATTCCGTCATTTTCGTTTGTATAACATTTCTTATCCTGGAACCATTACAATGTCATTATGGAAATCAATAATATAAAGGCAAAGAGAAAATTTCAAGAAAGCAAACCTCAAAGTCACTTTCATTTGCAAGTGGACTCTTCTTTAGTTTGTTCAGCTCGTATTCAATACTTTTTCGCTGCATTTCTTCGACCTGAAGTCTTCGCTGAAG
>CAOJBJ011954534.1:0-11495 GCA_948291685.1 Euphorbia celastroides | reverse complement strand
TTGCCTCTTTTGAATAGATGTGAACAAACTTCGATTATTATACTCATTTTAATGAACATTTTTTTATATGTTTGGTTTACATTTATTTATCGACCGAAATTATGATTGGAATTTTTCCTCGGATGATCGAAATTTTTGGCTTGTTGTTGACGGTGAATGACCGGATCGCCCCATCCCAACTTCAATCCTGGCTCCATCACCGACTTGAGCAATGAATGGTTCCGATTGTAGAGGGAGAAATTAAAGGAAGGTGATTGTCAATTGGTTTAAGTTGTTCATCTGCAATTGAACCATCCTCCTCTCAGCCGGCATATAATTTTTTGAACAACAACAAAAATAAGAGGGCAAGATTTTCTAGCGAGCATTGACAGTAGAAAGTAAATGAAAAATGAAGATGAATTTTAGAGCAGGAGGAAGTTTAGGTTCAATATACCAATTTTCTCTTGCATTTTGATATTTGTTCACAACGAATATGATTTGTGAAGGAGATGACACGGGAGATTATTTTACATAATAATGTTTAATTTTATCATATTTTTCTTATTTCACTCCTTCAATTTAATTTTAATCTTAATTGTGATGTCACATAAATAAATTTTTGCCAAATCAATAGAATCTAGCATAAAAAAACTTAACACCATTAAAAAGAGGACTACATGGATAACGGAATTGATATCTTAGGATCAAAAAGGTAACGTGCATAGCAAAGGGACTTAAAAGGTAAACGATGATAGCACAGTACTCAAAAGGTTCATTTGGCCTATTCCCATTAGTGGTTCCTACACGTATATTAATTTATTTATCCACAAATTTAATTTATTATTAATTACAAAGTAGGTTCCAACAAAGATAGCAACCACAAAAGTTAAGTCATTGTAACACTAATTGCCACATAAAAATGAAAACAAGCTAGTCATGCATAAATTTATATGGTTGCTTTCAAATATATGTTTACATAATTTCATTTTTTCGCAAGGTATATGATCCTCAATATACAAAAATTCACTTAAATAATTAAAATTGAATTGCTCTTTAGTTGGCTTTTTATTAAAAATGAGAGGGAATCGAACTGAAATTTATATGAACTTATTGTTGTTGACTCATCCTTTTATACAATAAGAAACTACATAGCTAATGGCAATAAATTTTTGAATATTTTTAATCAGAGAGTGTTTAGTTAATTTAAAAATAAAAAATTAAATCTAAATTAGAATTCTAATCAATACCAACAATTGAACGTTAACAGATCCGGGAATCAAACCTGAGATTTCTGAAATTTTATGAGTTTGTCTCAATCCATCTATATAAATTCGTATATGCGTATACATTACTTACAAAATTTCATGATTTTGTGGATTGATTATGCCTCCAAACTAAATCTATACCTCTCTTATTAATTCATTTAAAATGTCAAAAAATAAAAAATAGAAAAGAAAAAATATTCCTTGCTTTGCTTAAGCTATTCGTTCATTCTTCATCTTGTCTACTTTGTTGCAGAGAATCTTGTCATCATCTCAGAAGTACACAAAATGGCAACCATCATAACCTGTAGTTCACCAAACAATAACAAAAAAATCGGTAACAAATACATTACATCAGAAAAAAATTAGTTCAAATCTTAATAAAAAATTCTGAACTCTCACTCGTGTAGTCTTTCGAAAAAGATATATTTTATCACATTTTTCGAAGTTGGATAAGCTTGTTTGAAAAATTTCAAAAAAATTTATATTCATTAGAGATCATTACCACTCCCGATACACACTGTCCATGAGATGTCATATCTCCAAGAGGTTCTATAATCAAACTAATTAGTCTACTCTATACACATATCAGTGATTGATTACATGAACTTACTAATCACGCCACACTAATACAATTTTGTTTTTGGTCCACTTATAACAAGTATCAGTTGAACCAATAAATTTTATTTTTCTTAGTACCAAATGGATCAAATTTAAATTCAACAATTTTGAACCAAAGAAAAAGCTAGTAATATATGATGTGGAGAACTTACTTGGATCTACAGTAACTAACATTGCAGTTCCACCAAAGGAACAAGTTCCACCTGCCACTTTAGTCCTTTGCCAATAGCTATTAAAAGCAAAAGAAGCATGAGCAAGCAATGTATTGGGCTCAAAGCATGATCCACTAGGCTGAATTGAGTCGCAATCATCCCCGGACTCACAAGCGTAGTTCATCGCCTCTTGAATGATCGGTTCAGGCACTGAGGGCTTAGCCACGCACCACAGTGCCTGGGGTGCGGTTGTGCTCGGAGGTGGTGGCACTGTCGGATACACTATCGGCGGAAGGAAAATTGTTGGACTCGGGACATACCCAATTGGAGAAGGTACATAAGTTGGTGGGCCTGGAGTGTAGCCCGGTGGGCTTGGTTCATAATATGGCGGGCTTGGCTCGTAATACGGTGGACTTGGAATATAAGTGGTTGGGCTTGGAACGGTTCCCGAAGGGGATGGAAAAAGAGTTGGTGGGCTAGGGACAATTACAGGTGGGTTTGGATAGGGGACAATTCCAGGCGGAGTAAGTGTCCCACCAGATGAGGCTTCAGGGGGACTCGATACTCCTCCTGCAGGGCTTGGAAAAGAAAAAGGTGGCGAATATGACACTGGTGCAGGTGGGGCCGACGATATTGGAGTCGGAAAAGCTGTAGAAGGCGACTGAGGGGTATTTGGGGGATATTCGCAATACGGAGGTGGGTTTTCGGGTAAAGTTGTTGGGGGTAACGAATCGTAAGGTGGTAAAGAAAATGGTGAATTTACATAAGGGTTAGAATTTGATGGAGTCATGGTTTCTCTTTGAAGAAGTAATGAAGCTAAATTAAAGTGCTTTGTCACTTTTAATCTCTTTATGTGTTGAATTATTGTACTTGTTTTCTTTGGACCCCATGCTGATTTTCTAGCTTCTGTAAAATAAATAAATATATATTAAAGATTTCATTATACAAAATTTATAAGAGATTAAGTAATCTAATTATATGCTATTATAGGAACTTAGAGTTACTTAGTTCTGCATAAAAATTCGCTATTTTAAAAAACTAATGTAAAAACATTTGGGAGCTCGAAACTAAAACACAGTAAAAATTTATGAATAAGAAACTTTATATTATCTTGAATCAAAGTAAATTGTAATTTCAACAAAATTATAAGCGTAAGTGTTAACTTGAAATTATGTAATTAAGGGTTAATTTGTTGGATAAAATTTAACTTCAAGAGTTAACTTTACATATTCACTTTGCCTCTGTACTTGAAATTTCTTTTATTAAATTACTGTAAAATGACATACCAGGGAAATAATCTTTACACGTGTAAAAAAAGTCACTAAGTGTAAGCCAATATATTTGGACTACAATAGACATTAAATTACAAACTAAATCAGTACATTTTTAGTTTATTTATAAGCAAATTAATTGAGTTAGAATTTAAGAGTCAAATTGATCATCGTCCAAACAGTTCAAAATGCCTAATTAATTTGTTTATTATATTTACTAATTAATTAGTTGCAGCTCAAAACTAAAAATGAGAAAATTTGCTAATGATTTTTATTTTTAATGATTAATTATATGTATTTTTCCATTAAATGCATGCAGTGATGTTGAATATTCCATGCCCAATAATTGAAGAAAAAAAAAAGCAAAAGAGAAAATCCCATTACTTAGTATATGATCATGACTGTATATCAATAAAATATTTATTGGGATTCAAATTGCATACTTAAACCCTAAGGAATTGGACATGATCAATGATTAAGTACTTAATAGTGACATTTCCTTTTCAACTAGAGATTTCTACCAATATCCATTATCTATGTCTTTTTCTAATTAATTATCTTAATTAACTACATTGATTAACACGTTTATGTAAGTACTCTACAGGCACTATTTTCTTCATTTCCGAAACCTTAATTCTTGCATTTACATACATTAATCACAATGCCTCAATAAATCAATTGGCTAGAAAAATTTCTAGTATATAAAGACCGCTCTTATCCAACGACACCATGTCTCGTTATCATATGCATTGATGTGGCATGATATCATTGACCGAGAATATTATAACTATCTATTTCGATTTTATAAAATTGAAAATAATGTAATTTATGGATAAAAAAAACTAGTTTAGTCCTCCAGACAGAACTCCAAAAACGGCTTTCAGAATTCTGCTTGTGATAGAGTCGAAAGGGTTATAAGAAGCAAAATGTGATTAATGCATAATTACGCACCTGAATAAGCAGAATTGATTGAGATTAGGAATAGAATTAGAAGGAAACATCTGTAGAATTTCATGCTTCTCTCCAACAAAATAGCAATAGAAGGAAACTGAAAGAAATTAATTCAAATGTAAAGAGAAAAAATGATACTAAAAAACACTTCAAAGATGAAGGAAAAGCAAAACGTATATATAGAGGGAGAAAAGACAGTAAAGGACAAGATTAGACTAGATAATGTGATTGAAAAGTAAAGGGTAAGATGGGAAAAGTGAACATAAAGATTGATTCTTTATGAGTTTCCACTTTGCTAAACACTTGGCCACTTTACTTACAAATGTACATTTGATGAAATTCTCTACAAAGGTACACATAATGAGTTTTTTATTTCATTTTTGTGATTAAAGTTCACTAAAGTATAAAGACTTAACTTAAGCGACTAAAAATCATCACTGTAGAAGCCAATTTAATTTTGTACGAGTATAATTTTACAATGAAATACGTACAACATCTATTATTTATACTCACACACATAGACCGTGATGTACAAAATCCTCAATTAATTATGCATCCATGATAAAATGGTAAAAAAAAGTGTATATTTCTAAGACTACAAAGCTACATTTTAACAAATATCATTGTTCCAATCGATATTTAGCTGATAGTATGGACTCTAAATATATACGAGTGTTACATACATATAACATGTGTACAATGTTTCTACTAAACTGGTTTTAGTTTCGAGAACATGAGAATTTGAATAGAGACTAGAAAATCGAGAAACTTTGATTAGTTTTATCACTAAGGCACTGTAGAAAGCAATCGAAACTAAATGCATAATCATTGTCATTAATTGTTGCGATTGTTCGGCTATGGCCGCTGTAAATTATTTTATCTCAACATAGCTTAAAACAATTATAACCAAAATATTTTTTAATGTCCAAAAAGAAAATAACAATTACTTGAGTTCATATTCAAATATATGAATAAAATACAAAGATGGCATATATGCCTTGCCTTGAAATTGGGAAAAATCAAAGTAGTTGGTATGTGTTTGAGGTCCTTTTGATTAGCTTGCTTTCCACTCAAACCTCACTCGTTCTCTTCTTAGTTCTTTTATTCAAATGGGTAAACTTATAATTGATTTTTCAAAAAAAAAAAACTTATAGTTGATTAATTGGTTAATTAATTAATCCTTGCTAAATTATTCCTTAATTACAATTCTATAATTGTTGGTTTAGGAGATCCATAAAAATATTAAAATATTGTATAGATCTACATCATTATGTCTAGCAAGATCACCTTTATTAATTTTTTCCTAAATGCCAAGTATAAAACCTTTTTGTTTCTTGTAATATACTTTTGGAATACTAATTCACTGAATTAATATTATAGTTTCCCTCAAGAATTAGAAATACTTGTAGTTCAAAAGCTTTTGTAATAGCTACATTTTACATGAATGTAACTTTTTTCTTTCATTTGGGTACCTCTTGGCGCCATTATGGTATATTTAACGTTATATGGATTTGTATGGCTATAATGCATTAAACTTGGAAAATTAGAGCAAAAATAAATTTATTGACACAAAAACTTAGAAAAATACAAAAATGATATACTATGGAGTTTATTTAAAACATTGCGATTCATGGGATATTTTTGTATAGAACCAAAGGAGAGAAAATTCTAACGAAATGGAAAAATATTACAAGGAAACATTGATTTAGATCCTCTCTAATGCTAATCATCCATATATACACAATTTCTGATTATAATGATCGTTTCTCTAATATAAAAAATATTTATGTGTATAGTCGATTAATGCAAGATGTTAGCTAACTCCACTCATTCTAATTTTAAGAAATGTGAATTATCTCCAGCATTGAGCTCCAACAACACTGTCGAATTGACCTTCATACTAAATAAATATCTACATATAACTTCAAAGGAGTACTTTGATACCGATGGCCGCTTCATTGCAAGGAATCTTTTATGCTGGTAGCTAAATAATGTGAGATTCCAACGTAGTTGGTTTGATTGCCCAAACTACGACATGGTGCAAGTAAATTGCATACAATCTAGTTACGATCGGAGTAATATAAAACATTACTGTAAAAGTTAAAAAGAAAATTGAAGATTTTATTAGTAAATGAAATGATTTTTTAAGTCCAAATAGCTAAAACAGACATACAAGTAGCTCCAAAAACAAGTGAGACATTAGCACCCGACAAAATTCTAAAATTGTTGAGCAATTTAGGGTTCACGAAATCTGCAGCTAAAAGGTCAACAAGGGCCATATAAATCAAGATTCCACTTGAAGTTGAATTCAAGATTCCTTCAACAAGAATTGCAGTTGAACTATTTTCTCTGCAAATTCTTGAAATTGCCATTCCAATTCCAATCCCAATTGGAGTTGTAAGGGAGAAAAATATTGCCATAATTGCTGTTGATTTTGATTTGAATTTTGCCTGAATATAGTACACATATATAAAAACCAAAATTAATAATTAATAATAAAGAAATTTGCTAAAAGAACTGTACGAAATGAATATTTCCCAAAACACACTGATAAATTTTTTTGTCATTGCCTCAAATCATATTATCGATTTCATATTACCATCAAAAGTATAGTACTTGATATATGGTAATTTTTTATAACTACATATTATCTACATAACATTTGATAAAGTCCTAGCAGCCTTTGTCACAGTTTTTTATCTCCTCTCAAATTTTTGTTGGAATTTTTCATTATGAAGAAAAAAGAAGACCTCTCTCTGAACAAGCATTCATCTTCCTCCTCAGTCCTCATATGTTTGTTTGCATTTTAATCTTTTTTTATAGCTTTGTGTCTTTAATATTTTTTTTACGTGAAATGCACTACAATTTGATATTTTATTGAGTTTTAACAACAAATCTTTTTTCTTTGTGGATTACACAACTTAAGTTGGGCTTCACTTTGAATTTTTTTTTTAATAACCACAGGTATTCCGAACCCAGTTTTAGCGGAATCCGACTAATCCTGCTCCACCGGGTTGCGGATTAAGGCTTAAAGTCTCCCAGCGTGTGGTAGGGTTCGAACCCGTGACCATCAGATCACCTGCAGCTCCGCTCTGCCAACTGAGCTACCACCCGTTGGTGACTTCACTTGAATCTAATCATAGATATTTGTTGATTTTTCATCGTAAATACTCAACTCTACCTCTTTCAAGATGGGTCAGTGCTTTTGGAGCACGTTGGACTTCTTATAATTGTGAATCTACAATAGCGTCATATTGAATTTAAGAAAATACAAATTGCAAAATTATTGTTGGGTTTTCTTCTTGTTCTTCTTTTTTTTTTTGGTGGTCCTTGCCTTTGAGACAAGTTTTTTTTTGTATCTATGAACATGGCAAGATTATGTTATTCAAATTTCAGTTAGATATTTTGTTTGATGTTATCAGTCAAGTTGTACTCCAAATATCAACATTCAATGAAATTCTGCTAATTAGTAAAAAATGATGCACAATTTAACAAGTTATTAATATTATTTAATATTAAATTAAAGTCAAAATTTACTCTTTAATTTAGCACATTTGTTAAGTAATAAGGATTATTTTTTTATATCAAATTTATTGATTGTTGGAATTGTATCCAAAGCCTCGCATTTCTTAAGTTGATTCTTATAAGTGTGGTAGTCATCGATCCACTGCTTGGTGTGTTGCTTTTTAAAACTTAAATATCGTAATAATATATTAAAAATATTGGAAAAATATATATATTTAGAATGATAGTTTCTAATCTAAACTCAAAAATCATTTACATTGAATAGATTGAACTTGGATAAGTCATTTATGTGCCTAACTTAATTCAATTCGGTCCGAGTTAAACGCAGCCCAACTCGCAATTAAACATGGCTGATAATGTGTTTATATTATTTATATTCTTGAAAAAGAACAAAATAAAAGTTAGGTTTACAATAGCAAAAAATCATTTTTTATAATAACCACTAACAAATCATTGAGCAACTAGATGTTGTCATTATGTCAACATTTTCCAATATAGTCCATTCAGCATTATTCGTTTACACACATTTTATTTTAATATATATTTATGCCTATAGTTTGATATGATTCTCGATAATCAGTGATGGTATTTTCCCATATATTCAATTAGCGGTAAAGTCTTTGAAAATTTCGAGTTATACCTCTGAAATATAGTGAAATTTTTAGCCATTTTTCGCTAGTGCGGTGAAAAAGTTTTGATGTCGATACTTAAATTGATCGAAATTAATTGACAATAAATATATATAGAAAAAATACCTGAGCAATGCAGCCACCAAGTCCAAGGCCTTCAAAGAACTGGTGAAAAGAAAGTGCAACCAAAAGAGGCTTGATGACATCTACACTATTTGAAGCTCCCAAAGATATTCCAATTACCAATGAATGCACCAAAATTCCTAACTCCAGTACCTGCCAACATTAACTATTTTCATTAATTATTTATTTCAATGCAGGTAAAAAAATTTAAATTTGATTTTATGTCTATTTATCATTTCACACGTTCATATTTATCCATTTATCTCTCACAACAAAATAGAGTATGTGTTATTATTGAATGAGTGGTACAAAAGAGAACACTATATGAGGGATGACAAATTATTTTCCCCAAATACAGTGAAACCGTAAAACAAACATGTCAGAAGAATTTTCCAGCCTATAACTTTCAAGAACACGAGAAGATAATTTTATAGCAGTCATTTTATATTTGGTATAAAGTTTTGTTCTTTTAAATTGAACTAAATTTATCGTAGATTTATATGGAAATTAAAAGTGATTACACTAAAATGGAAGAATTAAATTACACTAAAATGTATGCTCATGTAAAATGTCAAGCATATAACATATTCAAATTAAAATGCATTACTGAGAAATAGCATCTTAAGTGTTTGTTTATAGTTTGGGGACTTACTATTTTCTATACTAAAGTGATTTAGATGTGTTAATTACTATCTTTAACTAAGAAAATTTTGTTTTATTAGCTTGAAATATATAATTTGATTTTGGTACGTGTATTAAATTACACTAAATTTGAGAATTTATATAAGAACTAGAATTTTGAAAATTGTGGGTATTAAAAAAAAGTGATTCGCTTTTTTTTATAAGTTAAGTGTAATGTAAATAGAAAAGGAATTTCTTATATTGTGTCAAATTCGCATCGATTTCTTTTCTCCTACAAAAATGAAAAAAAAAACAACCACACATTTTTTTTTGTAATATCTCGTCTATTGATAAGTTTATATTCCAACATGGAAAGAAAAGGACAATATACAGGATGGGTATAAGGAGTTATGATACTACTCTATCTGAAACTGAGGAATGGAAAAGAATACACCAATCCTGTAGCTCCTTAGGTTTAATTAGAGCAAGTCTAATGGTTCCTCAATAAATAGAGTTACTCCATATATAGAGTAAGGGTCAATTCAATAGTTCCATTATAAATAGAGTTATCTCTATTTATAGAGTAAAGGTCCTCTAAATATAGAGGAACCTATTCATTTCTCCATTTTCGAGTATGATTGGAGTAAGCTACTCTATAAATAGAAAAAGTGGTGTAAAAATAGAGTTTGGAGCAAAGTTTTTAAAGTAAAGATTGGACTTGGCCTTAGATGCACATGATGTCACATTTGACTGATTTGACCAAATTTGTAGAAACTTATATTTATTATAAAAAAATAGGCCTAATATTCACTTTGGTACTCCAACTTGTTCAGAAAAATCTTTCCGGTACCCAAACTTTAAAAATGATCCCGTAGATATTCAAACTTTCAAAAAGTAACCGCGTAGGTACCTCAACTTTCAAAAAGTGCAACATTCACTACTTCAGTCCCACATGTCGATATTTGATGAGTTTGAATTTTTTAAAAAAGTCAACCTTTGACCATTGACTTGCCAATCAAAGTTGACACGAAGCACTGAGGTAGTAAAATGATTCATATTTTGCAAGTTGAGGTACTTATGGGGTCAATTTTAAAATTTAGATACCGAAAAGGTTTTTATGAACAAGTTGGAGTATAAAATGAGCATTAGACTTAAAAAAAATATAAAGTAATGCTGCGTTGTCGGCGTTGATAAAAACAATCATATTATCGGAACCTTTATAAAAATCTTTTTCTTGATATAATTGTCCCATTGATAGTTTTTATTGAAAATCTGAACTTTTTACTACACTAATGCAAAGTACTACTAACTATATTAAAAAAGGAAAGAAAGAAGTTCAAAACAAACAGAGAAGTTATATAAATTCGAGTAATTTGACATGGAAAAAGAGATGAAGGATAGGGTGATTTTGTTTTTTAAAAATTAACTTTACTTTATCCATTATCACTACTGGATTAGTAGGATGAAATGCAATTCAACGGTGATGATAACATAATTAAAAAAACAAAGTTACCATATATAAAATAAGAATAATGCATAAAAACCATCTTTATGTTGGTTCGAGTTGTCATTTGCTACCCTGTACTTTCAAACGTTTCACTTTGCCCCCTTAACTTGGCAAAATGTTCCACTTTACTCCCTTAACTTGACAAAAACGTTTCACTTTGCCATCTCACTGTCACGTGTCAACTTCTTGTTGATCTGACTTTTCAAAGATTTTATTTTTCTTAACCAACCAGAAGTTGACACGTGGCATTGAGAGGGTAAAGTGAAATGTATTGCCAAGTTAAGGGAGGTAAAGTGAAACGTTTAAAAGTTTGGGGTAGCAAATGACAATTTAAACCAATTTAAGGATGATTTTTATGCATTTTTTTCATAAAATATTATTTAACATATATTTCAACAAATGTATCAGTAGAATTTATGATGCATCAAATTTAACCCACAATAGCATATCTCGAAATGTGTACTAAATGTTCTTTTTATGCATCAAATGAATTAAACTTCATTTAAAACCGCAAGAGTCTTTCACAAAAATAAAAAAAACGCAACAGTCTTTACTCCTTCAAAAATCACACATCTTCTAAAAAATCGCAACACTCTTGCCAACATAAAAAATCTAATTTAAGCTAAAAACATATTATAAGCAGATTAGAAATAATAAACTATAATACATAATCTAAGAGAAACACCCCTTAATCTAGCCGGTAATTCAATGACGATTAAATCAATGACTATTAATTCATGAAATTAAACTTACTTGAGACACGATACGACGCCGTATAACCTCCGAAGAACTCAAATCCCGGTTATCAACAACAGAAACATGAACATGTAAATTATCACTATCTCCACTTCTCT
>CAOJBJ011954509.1:0-12387 GCA_948291685.1 Euphorbia celastroides | reverse complement strand
AAATATGAGTCCATTCTGTTACGTCTTGAACATATCGGTAAGTTGCATAAAAGATTCTGATAAAATTGCAAAAACTCAAAACTTTTTACATGCATACTTGCACGTAGAGTTTAAGTAGAAATGCAACATTTACTTGCTTGTGCATTTAGTGGTTTTTATGAGCCAGAAGTATTCTGAATGTTTTATCCTATGCATTTTCTTAAGAGTAAAACATTAGTTCAGGATTTTGCCTTTATGGGGCAATTGGCTATAATTTGCCAATCTGTATTGTTGCTGAAGCAAATTTGATTGCCTTTTATATAACTTCAGAAATCAAATGATCAATCAATAATCAATAATAGAACTTACATGTACGGAGGGGAATGATTGGCTAATTTTTTTATTGGTTGACTTTTTTGTCGCAACAACAACATCATCATCCACTGTAAAAAAATGTAAATTTATGACAGATAAAACCCATCGCAAAACCAGAAAAATCCGTCCAACTGCATTCGACGGAAATTGTGACTTGCAGTGCTACGCCACGAAAATCATACTCACAAATTAGGATGGAAATTATTATTATTATTATTATTATTGCAAATAAATTTGTAAAATATATTAATCAATAGATATACTTAGTAAATAATTAAGAAATTATTGGACAAAATAGTCGAATTTCAATGTAGTTGTTCGACGATCAAGTGAATACTCTCTGCAAAGGGTAATTTACGATAATGGAAAGTTAGTAACCTTGTTGGGGTGTTTACTGGTAGGGGTATGCAGAACCGAACCAAAATCGAATTCAAACCAAAACCGATTTGGAAAAAAACTAAACTGAACCGAACTAAATTCATTTCAGTTCGATTTTGGTTTTTGAAATTTCAATAATTTGGTTTTGGTTCAGATTCGGTTTTATTTTAAAAATTAGCATAAAATTAAACCAAACCGAATTATATATATATATATCAAATATATAAGTTGCATCTGCATATAAATATAAACATTCTTCGCAACCTACTTAAAGAAATTAATTTTATTCATATATTTTAAGAGTTCGGAACATTATGCTTACCAAAAATATTTTAATTTAAATTGATGCATAGACTTAATTTGTATTTTATATTCTTAGAATTAATAAAAAGGTATAATGCATAAATGCACCTTTCAAGTTGTCACTTTTCGTCCATTACACCTTCCAAGTTTGAAAAGGTCATATTACCCCCCTTAGGTTGGAAAAAATTGATCGATTACCCTCTTATTGACATGTGTCAAAATATGATTAGTTTGACTTTTCAAATATATCATTTTTCTGAAATTTATATATCCAACCAAAAGTTGATGTCGACACGTGACTTTGAGAGGGGTAATCGATCCATTTTTACCAACTTAAGGGGGGTAATAGGACTTTTTCAAACTTGGAGGGTGTAATAGACGAAAAGTGGCAACTTAAAGAGGTGCATTTATGTATTATGCTTAATAACAATATCAAAGAATTATTAGTTTGAATCATAAATTATGTTGAACTTGATTCTCTTTATGTATGTAGTCATATTTTATAATTTAAATTACCATCAAATACATATTTGAGTTATGTATAGCTTAAAATGAATAAATATTACAAATTATTTTACATATATATGAATTTGTGTCGTGTCAATTTTAACAGAACGAAATCGAAACTAAATTGAATTATTTTAATCTGGTTTGAACTGAACCGGATATGATTTACTTTCGTTTTATTTTTATTTTTCTATCAAATTAAGTTTTGGTTCTCATCGAATCGGATCAGTTTTTGAATCAAACCGAGTTTTGTTGACCCCTATTTACAGGCTTTTCATGGAGTTAACGGTCAAAGTCATGGCTTAAGGTAGTGGGAAATGGTTATTTTTATCGTATTGTAACCACTCGTGAATGGTGGGTTGATGACAAGGCCAAGTGGAGGACTGATTATGTGGTTGTGTCTGGACTTATTTAGTAAAAATAACATACTATCATACTAGAAGAGTAATTTTTACCCTAACTTATAAGAGATTAAAATTATCAATTAGGCATGAGAATAATACAATCAGCCTTGTGTTTTTGTTTTTTTAATTATTGTTTATTCAAACGAATTCCAAATATTACAATTGAAAAAGTGAAATTCGGGAGCTATTCTTTTTTTTATTAACAACCACATTAAATATTTTTTTTTGGTAATGAAGAAAAACAGAAGAGAAAAATAAAAAAGAAAAATAAAACAAAGCTAAACTAACTAACAGGAGCCCAAATCGACCTATTTCGGAATAGCTACATTAAATATTTGACAAAGCCGAAAAGAAAGTATATGGAGCCCAAATCCACCTATTTTGGAATGGCTTTTTTAAATTCAAAATTAGGCTCGGTATTGATTTGTTTTGTTGTTTTAGCTTCGGAAAGCCGTTAACTCCAAACCTATTTTCCTTTTACTTTCTTTCTCTCTGTGGCCTTTTCTTTTCCGTTTCCTTCTTTCTTTCTTCTCACTGCCCGCCTCTTCTTCTCAATTTCTTCGAATCAATTCCTGTTCAGTTTTACCAAAATTTTCCTTTCAAAGATTCCTCTTTGATTTTGAATCAAAAGTTATTGAATCTAAATCTTGTTATTTTTCATTCATTTGAACCCCAAACTCTCCCCTTCACAAATCTGCGATTCCCATTTTCTTTGGTTGCAAGGACAAATTGTTTTTCTCCCCTTCTCTTAGATTACTCGTTAGGGTTCTGCAAAATAATGAAAAGTGGAAGAATGGCAAAGAGATCGTCATTTGGGAGCATAGTAGGAAAAAGGCTTTCTGATATTACCAATTCTCAGTCTCAACCCAAATTGATTACCCAGGACGAAATTCAACTGCCTTTTTCTAATACTAGCGGAGATTTGATTAATCGACTTCTTAAGGTATCTTTAGACCATATTTTTTTAAAATGCTTGTTGAATTTCTGAATTTTGATGCTTGAATTTGGGTGAAACAGGAGAAAGCCTCACTGATGAAGCTTGTAGAGGAGAAAGAGTATCCTTTGAAGAATTGAATGACAGAGTTTATTGAATTGAAACGAAGCACTTTCATTGAATTTATATGCATTTTAAAGGGTCTGTGTTTTCTTAATTTCCATTGTTTATAGCAAGGCAATAGCGGCAAGTGATATCCAAATGAGGAAGCTGCGATTACATTATCAGAAACTGCAGCTGCAGAATTGGCATCTTGCCCAATCAAATATACAGATGCTAGCCGTCAGTTTCTTTCTTCCCTTTTCTATTTTTCGGTTCAGTTGAACAATGCTAAAGAAAAAAGATTATGGTTTAGTGAGTAATTGGGCTTAATTATTGCTGCAGGAGCTTAATGTAGGAAGAGAGAAGGCAAGTCTGTTATTCCTAATTCATTTTCTTTACTTTTGTACTTACTTGATTCTTGTCTATCTTAAGGAAACTGGTTTTATTTTCTTAGGCGAAGACACTACAGCACGAACTTGCTTGCAAAGATGCATTACTTAAAGCAAAGAATTTGATCTCAGAGGTTAGCTTGGGATAGAGTCAATGGTATTTACCAACGAACCAATTACTGTTTGCTCTGTTCTTCTTTTGAGTCATTTAGAAGTTTGTTCAATTGACAAATTGTTCTTACTAATCTCAAGGAAGAAGAAAAGAAAAATGAAGCAGAGAATGATTAAAAAACGAGTAAATGCGTCAGAAGGCGAACAGCAATGTAATCAACTTTAAGCTCGAAGCATACTCATTGGGTTGTTGTTATAAGCTGCTAATCACTTTCAAATTCCTCGCAGCAATGGAACCTTGTACAACATCTAGACAACAAGGCGTACAAAAGGAAAAGCTTGAAAACAAAAGGTGACCCTAAAATCAATTCTTTCAATACCCCAAGCAACATTTCCGATGAGTCTTGGCTGTTGTAAAATGTGCAGGCGCTGTGTGAGAAGGCAATCAGCTCGGTTTGAGTCTGAAATTTCAAAGGAAGAAACAAGATGTTCAATTGGAAGACCAATTCGTAAAGCTGCTGAGAGAGTGCAATCTTACAAAGAGACTCCAATCAATGTTAAAATGCGAATAGATTTTTGAATCACTTGTACATTATTGTACTTTATGTTGTGCTTTCCCGGAATTTTTACGGTTTACATTTAGGATGTGTGGTATTATTTGCCTGTGTTGGACATGTTATCCGTGTGATTCTTGTGTTATTCATCATGTACACAATAATCAAATGGATAACAAATGTATAGCAAAAAGACTAAATGAGTAATAATTGCATAGCATATGAACAAAACAACTTAGAAAAATAAAAAGGTAAACTGTACAATAGATGGAGAGCAAATACATGAGACTGAATTTCTAGAGCAGAAATTGCCATACCCTTCCAAACGCCAAAAATTATGGGCTATTCGCACTTAGCCCATTTAAGCTATTATTGGCCCTTTAAATATTATTTCATTTTTCAATTTCATTATTTCCAGGTCCAAACATGCAGAATAATTCTTCCACAACACTTCTGTTTGAACTACTGTTGCTGCTATCAATAGATTCTTCTTGTGTTACAAATAAGTTGTCATCTTCGACCTATTTTATTATCATAATTAAACATTTAACTTTGTTAATGCCCACAAAATAGAGATGTTGAACAATCCAAATTACTCGCCAAATGACTCCAACAACCTTTTCACGTTGAAGTGTCCACACAAAACCTACACTTTATAAAACAAACAATTGTTACACCAAGGGTGAGTATGTATACTAAAACATTTAACTAGTTAGTTTTTTTTCTTGATCGCAAGATATAGTCCATTGAATTAAATTAAAAACAATTACAGTTCTAATTAAAGGTGGGCTAACATAAAACTAAATCCCCCAACTTATCGAAGAATTAGCTACATTAGCTAAAAGCTACGCAACATGATTCATGAACTTTACATAGACAATTCTAAAAAATTCAAAAATAACCCACCAAAATTAAAACACCGGACATACACACGACAAAACACAAACAAACTTGTTTTTACAGCAAGACAGACATGTCCTTAAAAGACTTATTACCAAAACAAAATATAAACTCCGCAACGTATATTTTCTCAACCTTCAACTCACGAGTTCTACAATCATAAAATAACCGCTTACTTCATAGCATCAACCAAGCATATCTGAAACTTTCTTTCTCAACAGAGATAGATATGAGGTACTTACAGTGAAAGGCATCTAAGGATCTTGTCTAAAAGCAGTTGAAGTCCAACCCAATTGAAAATTAAGATTGAGTTATGCAGCAATGTTCTTGTGATTGAAGAGGACGAACGCATAGAAGGCGATTAAAAAGTAGATGCAGATTATTATGATAAAATAAAACGACAAGAATGTAAAGAGTGAGAGAGAGAAAAAGACTTGAAAGATTCTTTCTCCTTCCTTTGCAAACAAACTTACATACGAAACTTTCTTGAATAATAGAAAGGTAAAGACTTTAACTAGCTAGTTAAAACTCGTTTTTCTTTTATTTTAAGGTGCGCGGTCATCAATAAATTTTTAAACTTCACGTGTGATATTAATTAATATTAAGGTTGATCAAATCATAGCCAAACTATTTTATTATATATGGTTGGCCGTAAAAATGTTCTATATATTTTCAAAAGTTGTGACTGACCTCAAGAAAATTGATGTAGAACTTCTAAAGACAACGTAAAAAATCGTAGAAAAAAGATTAAAGTTTCAAAATTGCATGATATGTTAAATTAAGGGATTGTATATGAGAAAAGAAAAATGAATGTGGTAAGTTATATAGCTACACCAAATATGATTTGAAACCCAATCACTTAACATACAGAAACCAAACACCTAAACTAATTACATTGTGTTCATTGTACAAGCACTCCCAATCAAAAACCTTTTGCATTCAAATTAACTCTCTCCACAATTTTCATCTTCTCAGATAGCAATTGCATTCTGTAAAACATCATCTACATAATTTATTCTAACAAATTTTGTTAAAAAAAAGTAATAAACGAAACAAAACCTAATGAATAGTGTGTAATACACATGATGAAAATTAAAAGAAATGAAATTTTAAGTTTTTCGGTGTGCAGAAAATGAAGTAGTAGACTTAACCACGATGTGTCAACATTTAGTTTAATTCCGCAAATTTTGTACCAATTAGATGAACAATGATGGAAAACATGTATGGGAGAATTAGAGAAAAATGTACAGAAAATCAATTTTCCCAACTAGATTTCCATCCCTATTATATATTGTACAATTTACATTACTGGAGCAAATTTAACTATTGGTTTGGGCTAAATGACTACTAACACAAACTCATATCATAAAATAATAACTAAATGTATAGTATGTATTTCGAAATTGACACTTTTTTTGAGATGACATCTTGAACTTGCATACGTCACAATAAGCCTCAATAAGCCTCTTGAACTTTACTAAACTATTAACTTCAAAACTCTATGAAGTTGGCAAAAACGTATGCTTAGTCCCTCAGTGCCCCGTGTCACAATTTAAATTGACAAAAAAATACAAAATTTGAAATCTCTGAAAACTCAAACCAATAACAAGGTGAAATGTGATACTAAGGAGCTGAAGTGTATATTTAGCTAACTTCAAGATGTTGAAGTGAATATATTAACTAAATTTAGGTTCCTAGTCGTGACGCTCTCAAGTTTAGGGGGTCAGCTCTTAGAGTCTTGAATCAAACTTCCTCTCGGCAATTCTCATAATCATATTCCTTCTCATATTAAAGTCTGCCTATTTAGAAATTAGTCACTTTGTGCTCCTCTTTTGGCTTTATTGATTTAACCGACGCCTAAAAATTTGAACAAAAAAACAAGAGGAGGAGGAGGAACCAAGGTTCAATCCTAAGTTATCTACATTCAAACTAGTACATCTACCACTTGATCGAAGGTCAATTGGTTTTTTCATATATTTATACATGTAGAAAATGGTAAAATATGCCTTTTAATACTTACAGAATGGATTAGGATTCTCTAAAGTTCAAAAGTTGGTAAAGTTGTAGAGTTGGAATAATATCAACCATTCATTGAATTTTTATGACTAAAATATAATTTATTGTAGACCTCACAAACAATAACAATTAAATCTTTTTTTTTATATAATACAATTCAATCTCAACCACTAGATACAACTTCACAACTTTACCAACTTAAATAATCTTTTTCCTTAGAGTTCAAATTCAGAGTATCGTAAATAGTAGTTAAGTAGGCCAATATTCCATAATATAGTGGCGATGTGGCAAATCAAAGAGTGAAGTGAGTTGAGGTAAAGTAAAGAGCCTAAATCTAGAACTACAAAATTAATCTTCACTTGACTGATCATATTACTCCCAATTATTGGATCTCCTGGTAACTGTTGAAATATGTTGATGTCCATATGTCAACAAAGTAAGATGGTTTGTTGACTTTATCATTGAGTTCTCAACAGAAGCAAGAATGGTGTCAAGTATGAAGCTCCATGTGTATATGCTAGAAGACACATCAATTCTCATTATCAAATAAAACTAATGTTTATGTAATTAAATATAAAGCTTGTAATCCCCTATAAATAAGGGGTGATATTCTTTGTTGTAGTGTGTGCAAAAGCAATATATTCTCATTACCTAAGTTCTTACTCTCTAACTAATACTCGTGTTTTGCTTTACTGTTGTTATTGTTACGAGCTACCAAGGCCGTTTTCTAACACGATATCAGCACGAGCTTAGACCAACATCACTAAATCAACTACCGTACTAAGAGTAAGGTTTTAGTAATTTCATTTGTATAAATTTATTTTAACCTTGTACTAATAAATACTTTGTATTATAGATATGTCAAAATTTGCAAACCTTGAGTTTGTGGCACTTGAGCTCTCCGGGAAAAATTATTTATCATGGGTGCTAGATGTTGAAGTTTATTTAACTTCAAAAGGCCTTCGGGAAACCATCGACGAAGCAAATGGTCTTGGTGAACAAGAAAAGGCAGTTGTCCAAATAATTATTCGGCATCATTTAGATGAAAGTCTCAGAAATCAATATTTGACCATACGAGACCCTGCCCAATTGTGGAGAAGTTTAAAACAGATGTTTGACCATCAAAAATCCATATTCTTACCAAAAACTCGTCTTGACTGGATTCAACTACGGTTATAGGATTTTAAATCCGTAGCTGAATACAATTTTGCTCTATTTAACATAACCTCCATATTGTAATTATGTGGAGAAAATGTAACTGATGAGGACATGATAGAGAAAACTCTATCAACATTTCATGCTTCGAACATGGTCCTCCAACAACAGTACAGAGCTAAAGGCTATGAAACTTTTGGCGAGTTAATTTCTTGCCTGCTTTTAGCTGAGCAGAATAATGAGCTTCTGTTAAGAAATCACGAAGCATGCCCAACTGGATCCACTGCATTATCTGAAGTGAATGCAATATCACATAAGAGTGATAATTATGATAATCATGGATATGGCCGTATAAATGATCGCGGAAATGGACGTGGAAATGGGCATGGCCATAATCATGGTCGTGCTCGAGGAGAAGGGCATGGTAATTTCTACTTTAAGTGGAAAAATTCAAATAACCACAAGAAATGACACAACCATAATCGCAAATCTAAGACGAAAAAGGCTCAAAATGTAGCACCAAAATGTTATCGTTGTTGTTCTAATGAGCATTGGACAAAGGTATGCCATGCCGAGAAACACTTGGTCGATTTGTACCAAACATCACTAAAAAAACGCACCAATGTGGAGACAAATTGTATATTCACCGGTGATGAACCACTTGATATTTCCCCGTTGGATATGTCAAAAATTTTCCCGGGAAGCACAAGTGAGAACGACATCATAAATTATGAATAATCTTAATTTCCTTAATATTTTATAGTGTCTTTGTAATATATGTTTGTTAAGTACTCTTTCTTTTCAATGTAAAATATTTAATCTTTAGTAATAATATGTTCTGTTTCTTTTAATGAAGAAATGGCTTCATTTCCGGTACTAACCAATTTCAAGGTTAATGAAGAAAATTTATGTATTGTAGATAGTGCCACCACCCATACTATTCTCAAAGAAGAGAAATATTTTTCGGCACTGAAAATGGGTGGAAATAGTGTTACCACAATATCGGGTAAAACCCAAATAATTGAAGGCTCTGGAAGAGCTAGCATCATATTTTTCCCAAGTTAATAATGCTTTATTTTTCTCAAGTTCTCACAGAAATTATCATTAATAAGCTTTAAAGATATCCGTAAAAATGGATATCATATTGAAATTGTGAGTGAAGGCAACAAAGAATGTATTTATGTTAAAAAAACAAACTTGGGAAAGAAAAGTGTAGTTGAGAAATTTTATACACTTTTCTCTAGCTTATATTACACATTTATTAATGTGATTGAAGCCAACATGACTATAAACAAAAAGTTTATAGATTCAAATACTTTCAAAATTTGGCATGACCGATTGGGCCATCCAGGATCAATTATGATGAGAAAAATCATAGAAAATGTAAATAGACATCCGTTGAAGAACCAAAAGTTTCTTCAAAATAATGAATTCTTTTGTGTCGCTTGTTCACAAGGAATATTAATTATCAGACATTCCAACAGTAAGGTTGATATTGTATCGCCAACATTTTTAGAGTGCATATAATGTGATATATGTGGACCATTTAGATATTTCACTAGATGGTCCCATGTATGCTTATTATCATAATGTAATATGGCATTTGCAAGATTGCTTGTTCAAATTATTAGATTACAAGCACAATTTCCCGATCATCCTATTAAGGTAATTCGGGTTGATAATGCTGCTGAATTCACATCCCAAACTTTTAATAATTATTGTATGTCAATTAGGATAAAAGTTGAACACTCTCTGCCATATGTTCATACTCAAATTGGCTTGGCAGAATCATTTATTAAGCGTCTGAAGTTGATTGCAAGACCATTGATAGTGCGAACAAATCTTCCCACATCTGTTTGGGGATATGCAATTTGGCATGCAACATGTCTTATAAGTTTGAGACCAACAAGCTATTATAATTACTCTTCTTTGCAGTTAGCTTTTGATCATGATTCCAATATATCTCATCTTAGAGTTTTTGGATACGTCGTATATGTGCCTATTGCTCCACCAAAAAGGACAAAAATTGGTCCTCAAAGGAGATTGAGAATTTATGTTGGATATGAATCTCCATGAATAATAAAATATCTGGAACCTTTGATAGGCGATTTATTTATTGCACGATTTGCTGATTCTCATTTTGATGAGAATACTGTCCCAAAATTAGGGGAAGAAAGTAAAGGAACAATTTTGGAAAAGTCAATAACTTGGAATGTTCCAACATTTTTACATATAGATCCTAAAACAAAGGATTCTGAACTAGAAGTTCTGAAGATAATCCATCTTCAAAATTTAGCAAATCGATTGCCAGATGCAGTCGCTGATCCAAATCGAGTAACAAAATTGCATATACTGGCAGTAAATGCGCCAATTCGTATTGATGTTCCGAAAGAACAAAATAAACCAACACGCTTGAAGCGTGGACAACCTGTTGGGTCAAAAGACAAAAATCCTCGAAAAAGAAAAAATGTAGAAACTATAGAAAATCATGTCGGGAATATAAATATCAATACGAATAAACTTCCTGAAAAAGTAAAAGGCACATGCATTGATATAAATAAGGTTCCTGAAGTTGTTGAAAATGATGAGATTTTATATCAACACCGTGAAAAGGTGGAGTCGAGATAAATTGATTATAGATCCTATATTTGCATATAATGTTGCAATGTACATTGAAAATGAAAATATGGATCATGATCCTCAATCACTCCAAGAATGCCAAACTAGAAGCGATTGACAAAAATGGAAAGATGCCATTCAAGCTAAATTGAATTCTCTTGAAAATCAAAATGTTTTCAGACCAGTAGTCAGAACACGACAAGGTGTAAAACCTATCGGGTATAAATGAGTTTTTGTGAGAAAAAGAAATGAGAAAAATGAAGTAATAAGATACAGAGCTAGACTTGTTGCTCAAAGTTTTTCTTAAAGACCCGACATTGATTATGATGAGACATATTCTCCTGTGGTTGATGCAATAACTTTTCGATATCTTATTAGTTTGGCAGTACAACAAAATTTACAAATGCACTTAATGGATGTCGTTACTGCTTACCTATATGGTTCACTTGAGAATGAAATTTATATGAAAATTCCAGAAGGATTAAGGCTGTTAGAAAAATATGGCAAGCGAGAACTTTATTCAATAAAGTTACAAAGATCCTTGTATGGTATAAAACAATCTGGAAGAATATGGTATAATCGTCTCAGTGAATATTTACTAAAAGAAGGTTATCAAAATAACCAAATTTGTCAATGCATTTTTATCAAGAAACCGGGATCTAGTTTTACCATCATCTTAATCTATGTTGATGATTTGAATATCATCAGAACTCCTGAAGAGATTGTAAAAGAAGTTGATGCTTTGAAAAAAGAATTAAAGATGAAAGATCCAGGTAGAACCAAATTCTGTATTAGATTGCAAATTGAGCACCTAGAGAAAGGAATCTCAGTGCATCAATCGAATTATACAGAAAAGATCCTTAAGCGATTTGATATGGACAAAGCGCATCCATGAAGTATTCTAATGGTTGTACGATCATTAGAAGGGACAAAGGATCCATTTCGTCCTCGAGATAATGATGAAGAGATACTTGGTCCTGAAGTACCATATCTCTGCGCTATTGGTGCTTTAATGTATCTTGCTAATAATACAAGGCCTGATATAGCCTTTGCTGTAAATTTATTATCAAGATACAGTTGCGCACCTACCAGATGACACTGGAATGGTATTAAACATATCATGCGCTACCTTCGAGGAACAACTGATTAAGGTTTATTTTACCAATATGAATCTAAATCTGAATTAATTGGTTATGCGGATACGGGTTATTTATCTGACCCACACAATGCAAGATCTCAAACAGGCTATCTTTTCACATATGAAGGAACAACTATATCTTGGCGATCAACAAAGCAAACTATTACTGCTACTTCCTCAAATCATGTTGAATTGATAGCAATTCATGAAGCTAGTCGAGAATGTGTATGTCTAAGATCATTAACTAAGCATATTCAAGATGTGTCTAGAATTTCTCCGAACAAAGTATGAAGACAATGCAGCCTATATTGCTCAACTGAAGGAAGGTTACATTAAAGATGATCGAGTAAAGAACATTTCACCGAAATTTTTCTTCACCCACGATCTTCAAAAGAACGGTGAAATCAATATTCAACAAATCCGCTATTGCAACAATTTAGCGGTTTTATTCACTAAGGCTTTACCTTCAGCAACCTTCAAGAAGCTAGTCTACAACATCGGGATGCGTCGTCTAAAGGATCAT